>KZ651831.1:64482-78312 GCA_001010745.2 Gerris buenoi
AGTTGGGTATCAAATGAAAGCTGCTGAAGAGTAGGACACAAATATATATTTGCTTTTTTAAAGTTTGCATTCCTTATTGGTTTATTACTGATAAAAAACATTGTGACCCCCCGGGGAATCGAACCCGGACTCTTGAGATCGAAGACCAGAAATCATAATTACATAATGGGTATGCTTACTCATCTACAAAACCCTAAAAAGTAATTGGGGCAAGTACTTCCCTGTGATTTTTTATAAATTGTGTAGTGTCCATAATTTTTCGTCCACTAATCCCTGGTAATTTAATTTGTAATGCCTTTATGGTTTATCATAAGAGTAGCCATGATATGTTACAAAAGTAGGCCCATTAAGGGTATCTTACTGTAATGTAGTTAAGATCACTATTTTGCTCGTTGAATGAAACTAGCCTCAGAAATCAAACACTCTGGGTCATCATTTGTCCAGAATCATTGTTATATAATAGTCATCCCATTTTGTTAGCTTGGTCATGCTCTATATGCTCTGTTACAAAATTAGACTCATGAAGTATGTATCCTGTGAACATCAAGTTAGGCTTGGGCTCGCTAAAAGAAACTTAGATCTCCCTAACATATTGTAAAAAATATCTTTCTAGTTTTTATAATGTTGCAGATAATTAGGTAAAGTTGTTGGTTTCCAAATTTAAAATACTTTTTAATTGAAATAGATTTGGAGAGTATTAAGTTGTATTAAACTTTTTGCCTTTAGGCCATCGGCCACCAGAAGCTGAGCGGCGCGGAGTGGAGTTGAGTTGACTCCGCTTGTGAAATCGGTTCCCATTGTTTTTAATGTAAGGGTGGCCACCGGTTGCGGAGCGGAGTTGAGCTGAGCCTAGCGATGCATCTCGACTCAGCTTTGACGGTGGGTTTTGAAAGCTGACTCCGCTTCCCCCTCCACCCACCACAATAATATTATTTTCGAGGAGAAAAATTAATGAAATTTTTCATCATTTTTCACACTGATTTTTCATCAGTGTGTGTTCGACAGTCGAACTGTAAAGATCGTTGTTTATTTTGTAGTATCGTTTTGCATAGACTGTTTACTTACGTTATCTCGAGTTCAAGTTACAGTTTCTTCCCGGTGTAGCGGGATGAGACCTACAACTCGGAGTGATCTAGCAAACGCTACATGCCTTAGCTGTAAGGCACCTATAATCGCCCAACAAAACTTTCTGCAGTGTAAGTTCTGCAATATTTTTATTCACGCAATTTGCGCTAATGTCGTAGAGGATGATTTCGACCTTGTTGTCGCTAACTGGTCTTGTAAGAGCTGCTTATCTAATAAAAATTCTGAGACACCAGTGCGCAATCCAGGCTCTGTTGGAAAACCCGGCAATAAAGCAGGAAAAGTACTGTCAAGCCTTCCATTGTCGGACCCTAGCTTAATATTACCCGATATTCTTAAGAATACGGCTGACAATAATACTCTGTTAAATAATCTTACTCAGATGGTTACTAACCTTATTAGCTTAGTAAATAATGTATTACAAGAGAATGCTACTCTTAAACACCGCGTTTCTTGTCTTGAATCTAATATTACGACAGTGCCTGAGATTAGACGCACGTATTCAAATGCGACAAAAAATAGGAGTAACACATACTCCCCACGTCTGGACGGGCCGGCTCTAGCACAGCCAATGACTCAGTGCCCCCCTACCCCTACCCATGCTNAAATATAAAAAAAAAGTTATCTGCGCTGGCGCATTTAAGAAAGGGTTTTATTTCAGCTGTTACAGCCCTCCGATAGTTTGTATCCCGTTATATCAGCACTTATCTTATTTGGAGGTCGTTAAACTTAGAAAGATTCATACGGAATTAGTTTTTAAACTGTTCGGGGTTTAGATCATAAAATAGGGTGTGAAATTCTGTGAAAACACCATTTTTCTATGATAGAGACTTTCACACTCAACCCTATAGCCTGGTGAAGCGACACATGTCGCAAGAGATAACTCGGTTTCAGAATCCTCGTATTCTGAACTGAAACACAAATAGAATAGCTTTCGTTGGGTCGACATTTTGGGTGGACTAGCTTGGTTTACGCCACCGAAAACAGAGCGGATACAGCTAGACTCCGCTACAGTCAGCTCGGCTCCGCTTCGTTTTCGGTAGCCATACCCCTTGGACTAAACTACACTTAGCTCCGCTCAACTAAACTCAACTCCGCTCCACTTCTGGCCCATATATATGGTTACCCTATGGACAAAGTTGTGATACTGGGCAAGTATAAAGCCGTACTACTTGGGATGTGAAAAGTCCTGTTGACTTAAGATGTAGTCGTGCTACTAACGAATTTTCAAGGTTCACCAGTTAAAAGGTTGAGTAGATACTCACAGAAAAACATGAATTATGTCTATTGCATTTATAGGTTAACACGTATTAAGTTAAGGTTTTAAGAAAGAATAAATAGCCACTATTTAATCTAAAAAATATCTTGATTTCAGGTTCTATAACTTGATTCAAATTTCGCATAACAACAACTATTTAATCACGATGGGCAATGGAAGCTTACTTGTAGCCATGACAGGATACTTACTCACCGGGGTAAATTTTACTTATTATGATCAATTTCGCTTGACCTGACTTTTCAGTGCCACTACCGGGATTTATTAATCACGGATTATTAAATAAGAGATAGTTAAAAATATTGGTGTGGCACCGGTATGTTGAGATTTACCATCTTTACCAATTTAATATTGTTAATTGTAGATTTGTTATGACTACAGGCAATGTTATGCTCTCCTGTGATATTGTTAAACGACAAGTTAAAAGATTAAAATTGGAGTTAATAAGTTCACAAGTAAAAGGCTCTCTAAATATTAAATAAAAATTAGGAAAAATGTATGTGATATAATCGGTTAGAGTTGTAAAATTTAATTTATAACCTTTTAATTTTGTGTTTTAAGTTTGAATTTGATGATTTCAGAATCCAGAGATTGCCCTCGCGGTAAAGGCATTCGTTATGTTGTTCACTGTACTAATTCATATTGGGTTGTACTGTATGTACGGCCAAAGGGTAACTAATCAGGTATTGTAGTATTTTGTATTAATAAATAATAGTATAATAACTCAAATATGCGGTAGCCTATTGTTTCCGTTTTGGCTTGATTCTTGACTCTGGCTTAATTTTAATTTGGTGTAATTTTAATTTAGTTACATTCTTCATAACATGTCGTGTTGTGGATTTAGGGTTTCTCATGTTATTGACCCTTTCCAAAGATCGCCTACCAGAGCTAACTAACTGCCTCATAAATGTTTTGCGAAAGTATTTTGCGAATCAGGGCAGAAGATCAAACAGAGAAGTCTACGTTGGTCCAAGATCTATTCCCTGATTAAGGTCCACTAGTTTTCACTTTACAAAAAGAATAAATTCTGCTTAAGCTGTCGAGCGAAAACAGCTTGAAGCTAAATTCACTTGTTCGGATTTGACTAACTTTTTTACATCAATAAAAAAAACGAGGGATTTAAGAACCATTGTTTCTTTGCTTCGCCTCAAGAACCAACTTTTTCGCTCAGGAAATAATGGCTTACTTTACTCTCTAGGTTCATAAATAGTTATTTACGCACCAAGGGAGTAAAGTAAGTGATTGCACCCTGAGCGATGAAGGAACCTCAACGTTTACTCGCAAGACGGAGCCGAGGGAGTTAATTATAGCGAAGGTGCAAGTGATTTTTACTCCCGAGGTACGTACAAGATTTTACCTCCAGAAGGGAGAAAAAAATATGGAAAGATTTTGATTTTAACTTGATTTATTAAACAAAAAATACATATTTTATATTTATTTAAAACAAAAAAGAAAAAAATAGATATTATAATATTAACTATTCTCTAAATAAGTTTAACCACGTTAAAATTAAATTATAGATAGTAATTATTTAAATTTCAATGCTAAAATTAAACGTGAGAATCAGCTGGAAGCTGAGTCGTGTATTGAACGGTGTTGACAACTGATGTATTTACATATGGATTAGTTAATCTACATTTAGAAATTACGATTTCACTTTTAACTTGTTTGTTTCTTTTACTGATGATTCACTATGGCAACCGTAGGGGAGGTTACATGTTATGTGTGAAGATGACATTACAGATTTAGGCATGAAACAAAAGTTAGTAAATGAAATGTGTATTAGCACCAACCTTATTTACGTGGGCTTTATCTAGGGCAACACTGGAGGGAATCATGAGAGTTCATGATTCCCTTGTTTTTCATTACTGTCTGTTCCACCCGCCCGGGTGCAATGAGTTACTTGGAGTGCAATGAGTAACTTGGAGGGAGGAAAGTTCACTTTTTCTCCCTGCTGGAGGTAGGGTGAACCGACCAATGAATGAACACTTAAGCTTAAAACGAAGAAAAGATCATGTTGATTTGGTTTTAATTGAGTCTGGGAACAATATTAGACGGTTTTGATATATTCGTAGCAATTGTGCAACATTGCAGATTAATTTATAAACAAAATTATGTCTAGATGTCTATTAATATAATAACTATAAGTATATATATATAATATCAAAGAAATTTCCCAGTAAATGAACATGTACGTCTAATGAATGAACCCCGTTTTTCCAGTAAATGAACACGTATAATGTTAATTGAATTTTTTAGAAACAAGTTTTTACCGTTTTTTATATTTTTAATGATTTATAAAGATTAGAAGAGGAGTTTGATAGGAAACATTAAAGTCAAAATGTAATACATATTGTTAAACATTTATTATTTAACAATTAACTTAGCACAAACAAAAAAAGACCTCTAAACAGGTAACTTATGATTACAATAGGTAAAACAAGAACATTTATAAAGGTTTTTATCAATTTACCTTAAAGATATGTTATTTGTTATTTTTTATGATAGAAAGTTAGACATATTAAAATTAGGCATTAGATACCTAGAAAAAAATCTAAATTCTAATGAAAAAAATGAATCAATTATTTTAAAATAAGATAATTATGTAAAAAATTAAAAAAACAAACATGAAATGAAAATAAAAAAGCAGACCTTTTTTTATAAATTAGGTAGTTACAGTATATGGTAGTTAAAATCTGGTAAAACTTATTACTCACAAAAATCGCATATAAAAAAATCATTAGATGAGTTAGCGCATGAACAACTCTCATGCCACCATGCTTCACAAATATTGCACATTATCCAATCTTCATTAGGAGGATCACTGTAAACCTCCTCACATCCAGGGCACTTATAGGTCACATTTTCTTCCTTCTTTTTTATATTAAGCTTTTTCTTCTTATTTGTTCTATTCGTATTTGTTTCTGCCTTTTTATTCAATTTTTCTATCTTTTTTCTTTTTATAGCTAATTGCTTTTCTTCTTTGTCTCTTAATTTTTGTTCCTGAATGTTTCTCCATTTTCCGGATGAAATACAGTACGGAATTCTTTCTTTGTTTTGACGATTTCGCCTATCTTTGAGGCCAGCATTTGAACTCCTGTCTGGATAATGTAAATGCTTGTACAAAACTCCATGAATGTTTGAAGGAATGTTTTCGTTACTTTCATTGAGGCTATTGTGGTTGTCAAGTGTGGCAGAGAAAGTGTTATGGTCATTACCATTAATAATAGAGCAGTCTTCAGGTAGGTTGACATTTAGGTTGTTACAGTCATCAGGTACAGTGGAGGACTTGTTCAGATCATCACTAATACTATTACTAATTGACCAGTCCTCTGATAAGTTAAAATTTAGATTGTCACAGCTGTCAGGTACGGTGGAGAACTTAATTTTATCATTTCTATTATTAATAGAGCAGTCTTCAGGTAGGTTGACATTTAGGTTGTCACAGCCATTAGATAGAGTGGAAGACTTGTTCAGATCATCACTAATACAGTTACTAATTGACCAGTCTTCTGATAAGTTAAAATTTAGATTGTCACAGCCATCAGGTACGGTGGAGAACTTAATTTTATCACTATAGTTATTAATATCAGCAGTTAAGTTTTCATTTATATTGTCACAGCCATCAGGTTCAGTGGAAAACGTAATTATATCATTATTATTATTAATAGTGCAGTCTTCAGGTAGGTTAAAATTATTTTGATTAGAACAATCAGATTCTTCCTTAGAGTTATCGACCAACTCGAGGACTTCCGTGTCTTTATCTTCTATTATCTCTATCGGAATGCTATTAATGTCAAAATCCATGTTCAAGGGTAAGGTTTCGATATAATGATCTTCGGTTACTATACTTTTATCAAAATTTAGGAGAGGACTTTGAGCTCTACATCTCTCTGACTCAGCATCTGAAACGAGGTCTTTGTCATGAGAGTCATTTAAACACTTCTTCCAAAGAGAAAAAAGTGAAATATCTTCTAATGTCTTTACTTTTGATTTGGTTCTGACACATTCTTTGAATGTTTTTAATTTATTTTTATCAATTAAATGTTCAAGAACACGTCTAGTTGTTTGTAGATCGTCGGGTGTTATTGTGCACTCATTATGATTATTGTTTAAATCATAAAATCTTGTTGGCATACATTTTTGAAAATCGATTGCACTTTCTGTGAAAGGGAAAATCCCACACGCCCTGAAACCATTTAAAATAGAATCTGTTGTTACTGCATCAAAAGCTTCTTTAAATAAATTTGTGAAATTATGTTTGTTGATTATAACACCTTTTTGCTTTTCCCGTCTGGTTACTTTTTTCCATGCTACCTTCATTGGTCGAAAGATGGCAACATCGCACGGTTGTACTATATGCGTTGCATTTGGTGGGAGACAGTAAAGGATAATTTTGTTTTGGGCACAGAATTTTGATAAATCAAGACTCAAATGACTTTTGTGGCCGTCCAGAAATAATATGACAGGTCGTCCAATTTTATTTTTTTCTAGCCATGGGTGAAAAATATTTGCAACATATTCATAAAAAGTGGCTGATACCATCCATCCGCTGTCCGAGCGACCATATGCCCATTCATCTGGGAATGTAGCTATGATAGAAGAGGGTATCCTTTTATATGAATATAACACCATTGGAGGCAGTTTGGCACCATCAGCACTAAAGGTACACAGTACTGTTATGCATTCTTTTTCCAAACCGTTGGATATCTCATAAAAATTTGTAAGATTTTTCGGCCCCAACAATTTTCCTGATTTTGGGCAAGTTAAAAATCCTGTTTCATCGCAATTAAATATTCTTTTTCCGTCTAAGAGTAATTCTTCAGCATTTTCATTTTTAATGTATAAGCGCACTTCTTTGAACCATTCACATATGTTTTCTTTTGTCACAGCAGCACGTGCTTTAGAAATTACATCCGTGTTACGTTTTACAATATCTGGATGTCTTTTGAGAAATAGCTTCATCCATTTCTCACCAGGCCTGTTATTAGTAAATAGATTCTCTCTTGGTGAATCAGTAAGAATTTTTTTAATGGTTTCTTTTACATCTTCTGGATGTAGTGGGAATCCTATTTCTGCTTTTCTAATGATCCAATTCTTTATTTCAGTTTCTTCTGTTTTAGTCAGGATGGTTTGGGGCCCCATTTTTCTTCCAATAGGCACTTTATTGTTAATTTTATTATGCAGCGTGCTTTTTGGTATAGAGTATAATTTGGAGGCCCTGTTTAAACTCATCCCCTTTTTAATATCTTCAATAGATTTTTTTAAATCGTCTTCAGTATAAGAAAATCTTTTGTATTCTTTGCGCGCCATTTTTCCAGAAAACCTGTTTAACCAAAGTAAATAATCAAATTAAATTATTAATAGGAACAAAAGAAAAAAACAACCAAAAAATAAATTAATTCACTGCTTTTCATTTACTGGAAATTTATACTCTCAGCTTAACTTGAGGCATACCAGTGATTGAACATCTCTGAATAGAAAGCAAATGCCTAGTTCACTTACTGGTAACACGTGTTTTTAAGACTGGAAATGTGATTCATCATAGGAAGGACTATTAAAATGTTATATTTAAACTCAATGATTTTTAAAAGTGGCTAAATCCGATTAGACCAGTGAATGAACACCTGTTCATTCACTAGATTGCGATATTTCTGGGTTTCCAGTATATGAACACACACAAAAAATTAAAAAGAATAAATAAAAAGCTTTATAAATGATTTAATATGGGTAGAAAAAAGTGTAAACTATCATAATATATAAAAATAATTGCAATAAATTAAAAAATCAAAGGTACAAACCTTATTTCCGTGAGACGAAGAATCGTCGATCCTTAGTTTTGATACCTTCGAAGCAGACTGAACTTAAACGAGGTGACTTCTTCTTGAAATGAAGGTTAAAGTAGGTCATACCTTCAAAATCTAATCCTACCAACGCATTCTAGGGGCATTAAGGTGTACTATGAACTATGTCTTCTTTTGAAAAAATCATATTTAGGCTTAATATACGATAAAATAGAAGAAAGTGTTCATTTACTAGGTGGTGTTCACTAACTGGTCGATTCACCCTAACTGAATTAAGTTGGATGACCTGCTTTATCGATTTGTTATCTTTTGAATTTTTCATCGGTTTTTGTGGTTTTCGTTCGACTGCTTGTTGTTATGTAACATCTAATACGATTTTTTTTAGTATAATCAAGCCGAGTGTTCTTTTTTGTGTTTAAACTTCCGCTTTAGATTATACTTTTGACAGTAACAGAAATATTTTTTAAAAATGAAGTGCATATTAGTTTTCGATCAGTTGAACGATATATTATTTTCTAAATGTGATAAAAAGTTTTTAAAGCATGTACATAAATTAGGTCGGAGTCAAGGTTTAGAGAGCAAAGATGCTATCGTAAGTAAATTGTTTTTATATTTTTATTTAAGTAAGTACAATATTGTTTCAGGTACCATTGAAGAAATTGAGTTCTTTTCATGGCTATTTGTACACATATCGTTCGGAGTATGAATTTTCGTCATTAAACAATTCATTTGACAATGAACTTTTCGCTTTGTTTATCCTCCAACTACAATTTAAACTTACAACATCGTAGTTTTATTATTGTCACAACCTGCTACTTTGTAACCTTCTGACGAAGCTATAACTTTTTAAATACTAAAACTGGGAGGAGTAATATCGGTCATAATAATTTCAAAACTAATTTTTATGGGATCTTATAATTTTGGGAAGAGGATTTTATATTCTGCTGTTACAATTTTAAAAATAATTATTCTTCAGGACATTCAATTTTTTTTTATATAGAAGATGTATGATTATCATCTGCTAAAAGGCTTTGAATCAAACAGAAGTAAAACCGAAGAATATGAGGCGCTAAATCTGCACTATTTGGCCCACCAATCCATTTCATTTTGTTTAGTCCATTTAATTTAGTCTTATATTTGCGACATAGTATTTTTCTGTGCTAAATATCTAATATCCCTCTTTTTGTTAATTTCATATGTCTACATGTGCTTCTAGGAAGGAGAATTAGATATAAACTTCATTATCCAGCTGTTTGCACCAATAGTTACTTCTCAAAGAGTAATGAGCTCACAGTTTGGTAACTCATACCGATCCATACAGTGTCAAGATGGTACCAACATGGTATTTGATGAGGTAAGAACTCTTCTTCCTTCCCATTTTCTTATCAAAAAGAAAGACATTATAAGGAATTATTTTTAAAAGACTGCTTTTTAGTTTCATCTGTAATAATTAGCCAGGTTTGTCAATTATATCCTTTAATGATGGTCAGTCAGCTCATGATTTTACTCAAAGTAGCTTAAAAAACTAACAGCATTATGTTATGATTTAAGGGAGGTAAGATCCTTGTGGATGACAATATCTTACTTCTGTCTCAGTCTAGACTCTAGAGAAACATTTAAAAAATATTTAAATTACGAGTAGTATTACATTAGATAAGATTGACATTACATAGGCTAGAGGTTTATTAAACTGTAAGACTTCTAGAGCCTAATTATTATTTTTTGTTTAATCTGGAGTAAAGACCTTCCCTGTACCTTCCTAAATCAAGGTGGCAAGACTCCTATATATACTATATAGAATTTAAAACTAAACATTATTCTGAACACGTACCTTTGAAGATATTATTTCCATAAGATGATAGTAATTAAGCTGAGGGTCATATGGTTGTCTTAGGGTGACTAAATCAAGGACCTTCTGAAGCCTTGTCTTGGAGTTAATTTGCTTAATTCTTCAGCTCCTCCCTTTAAAATAACCGAACAAAAAACCTTTAGTTAGTTTAATTAATTGATGAGCTCTAGCATAACATTTTAGAGAACCTATTGTAACCAGAGATTTAGTGACTGTTTACATGTGGTATGATAATAATTATTTCAACAATGTACTACCGTGATTATGCACACTGCAGTAGGTATACAATTAGTGTTAGTGAGAGACACCAAGGGATGTGCCACGCGAGCGTGACACATAGGAACTGTTCCAACACCAGACAGTCTTCTCTGTGGTAGAAGTGCTACTATAGTAGGATTAAAATTAGCGTTTATTTTTGATAGCAGGAGAAAATAAAAAACCTGTGTTGGGCAGCCAATGAGAAGGTTAAGGGCCAACTGGGGGAACAAAAGTGTCCCTTAAAACACCATGCAAAATGTGACGCTTTTAAATATTGAACCACCAGGAAGTTAGGATTTAACAGGAGGTAGATAGGTTTTCATTTTAGTACAACATTTTGACGATAGGCGGGCTGAAGATTCTATAAACGACATTCAAAATATTACGCTCTTAAATATCGCACCAGGAAGTTAAAAAAAAAAAATAACAGGAAGGTAGATTGGGTTTTACTTGTATTCATTGTAGTAATATATTTCACCGATAGAAGTTCTAAATTTTAAAAGATATCAGAGCTCCTAGCGGACCAAATGGTAATCAAAATGGATTAATATTTCATAATTTTGCACCTTAAGATCCATCTACTATATCAATTAGACAAATTTATACTGTACCCTTCCCGGTAAAACATTGAAATCGAGATATGTGGTTTCAATGCCCAAACTATATCGACAATTCAATGTTTTTTTCATGAAATAGGGTAAATGAGTATTTTTTTTTTTTTTTTTTTTATTCATTTAACTGTAGATGAATTTTATCTATTGGACATTAAACATATTTATTCAATTTGTTTCAGTACATGGGATTTTTATTCATGTGTATGGGGTTCGAAGAGATCAATTGGTTAAGAAGAATGTTGGGTATATCTGTATCAATTATACAACATCTCTGTGGACCTGATATAGCAGTGTAAGTGAAAAATTGTTCTTTATATACTTTTCCCAGTAGATACTGAAAATAAATTGTTATGTTTCTTAAATCAGGTAAACATCAAATAATACATTTATATGGATTTTTCATACCAATATAATTTCCACCTTCAAGGGATAAATTTAAACTCTTTTGCCCCACACAGATCAGGGTTGGAAAAAACCCGGGTTTTATCGAAAAAGCCCAACCCACCTGGGTTTTTTAATAAAACCCGGGTTTTTTTGGGTTTTTTAAAAAATAATTAATTTTAACATAGAAAAATGTGTAAATGTAACAAATCTTATTAAAATAAAAAATGCCAACTAAGTAATAGGTTTTTCTCTACGAAATACCAATGATAATAACAATAAAATTAATATTTTCCGGGCGGCACCACTACAGGTAATGACTGATTTTTCTGCCAAGTTCAACTCTTTAGGTTAAATACCTTGAACGCTACGATGATAACATACTCACTGAAATACATACATACCCACATACATACAGACGTCATGCTGAAAACCACTCAGGAGGTCTTAAAAACACCTAAAACGGATAATTCCGTTGAATCCCCCAACAATAATTTTTGGGTCAAAACAATACTTTGCATATTTCTACCTTCGGAGAAGGTGAGGAAAAGGAAAAAAGTTAAAATAAGACCAGTTTTTAGAAATAGTATTTTTATATCAATTATTTAGTCTCACACAAATACTTGAATTAAAAAAAAATGTATATTTTTAATATATGCTATGGGGCTCTGTCCCCTACTCGCTTCGGTCATCGAAAAGCGGCCGCTGCCTTGAACCTTCCCACAATTTTACATTTTACTATTTGATAATTTGACACATTTGTTTATTGACAAAACATTTTTAATAATATTGATAGATATTTTTACTTTTCCTCACCTCTGGTAGGAAATGTTTTTTTTTTGAGATTTTAACTAATTATCTGTTTTGGGTGTTTTTAAGACCTCCTGAGTGGTTTTCAGCATGACTTCTGTATGTGTGTTATCATTGTAGCGCTCAGGGTAACCTAGAGAGTTGAAACTTGGCAGAAGAATCAGTCCTTACTTCTAGCTTTGCCGCCTGGAAAATCAGCCTTCTTGAACCCAGTTTGTTGAGTCAACAAAAATTTAATAAAAAATCAAAATACCGCCAAAATTAAAATAATTTTAATAAATTAAATAAAATAAGTGAAAATGTGTTATTTTTAAAAAAAATCAGTTAGTTCAAAACGGTCGACCCATTCAAGTACTGTCTACGCCCATTGCTGCTTCCTCTAGTCTAGAATCTCCTCCTGCTTCCTCTAGGGTCTCCTTGGAGGCTATTTTAGTGGCCTCCAAAGTGAGGAAAAGTTCTGAGGTACTTCATACCCGATTTTTTAATATATCATGTTTTTAAAAACCCGGGGAAATTAACATGGGTTTTTTTCATTTTACCCAGGTGCGTTTTTTAATATTCCCCACCCGGGTGCCAACCCTGACACAGATACAAATTATAATCTACAACAAAATATATTTTCGATAAATTTAAAAAACCTAAATGTTATTAAATCTTTATAAATTCTAAAATTGAATTAATTATTGCAATATGATTGTCTAATGTTATTCATTGTAATGTGTTGACAGGTTAAAAGAGGACAATGGTCGTCGTAATATTGTATGTAGACTTATTGACACGTGGAATTCCCTTGTAGCTACTGATCAGTCTGTCCTACTTGAGGCTATAGAAGAAATTACAACCCCTCCAGAAGTCACCGGTGCAACTATCAGTGCACTGAGCAATGCTACTGAATCACTTAAAGCAACCCTGGATGTTGCCAAGTCCCATGCTCTTGTATTTGTTCGAAATAAGTTCCTAGCACTTTATTCCAGGTTTGTATATTATAATTCAATAGAGATATTTGAAAAAAAAAAATTTATCGGACCCTAAGATAATGAGTTGCTGTGTGTAAATGGCAAGCAGTAGTCTGTTTTCTTAATGTATAAATATTATTACAATACTGCCGTGCTAAGCCAAAAAACCGTATCTACCGTTTTTTTGGACAAAAAAGTTTTGAGATAATCGACTTTAAAGTTTTCAAAGTTTAAAGGCTTATAACTCCCTTATTATTCTTCCAATTTTTTATTATTTTATATTAATGAATTAAGAATTTTATTCTCTTTAGAGCCACATTTGTTTCACCTAAGTTAAATAAATACATTTTTGGGGGGATCAAATTTATGAAAACACCTGTAGATAAGGTGTTTTTCTATCTGAATATAACAGGTTCAACGTAACTGTGGTGTAAGTTGACTGTGATTTCAGAAGCGAAATTACCGTATCTACCGTCAGATACGGTCTGTTTCCTTCTGATTTGTCACTTAAGGCAATTTCGCTTAGTACATTGTCCTTTAATACAAAAACCTTAACTAAAAATCTCTGCTTTCTTGTATTTAGGATGAAGATACGGTTTCGGGACAATCAAAAACGGCAAAAACGACCCCCCAAAACCCTGAATATATCAAAACCTTATTTTCGACCAAAATGACAGATACGGTTTTTTGGCTTAGCACGGCAGAATACCACTGTGTAGCTGGCACTCACATTATAAAAAAAAAAAAAAAAAAAAAAAAAAAAAAAAAAAAAAAAAAAAAAAAAAAAAAAAAAAAAAAA
>KZ651831.1:84857-99055 GCA_001010745.2 Gerris buenoi
TCTAGGCAACCATCGATTCATCCAACTTTTTGATAAGGCAACCTAATACGGTTGGATTTGGAATAAAATTAGCTTTCATTTGATATATAACTCGATATAATAACTGATGAAGGTATATTAATTACGTTACTCACCTGTTTATACCTGGCAACTCCATAGTTGCCCAGAGAAGAAAGTAGGCAAACCTTATTTTTTGAATTCCTTGGGGTCGATTCTAAGCGTTAATGTTCGATTTTCATGAATAACACATCGGGGAAGGTTATAAACAGTTTATAATTTAACACCATCGGTACGCGATTTCGCTAGGCAACCTATTTGCGATGTATTATTCTACTCATTCTCTATCATATATTCTTTATTTCAATTAAATAACAGATGAGGGTATATATTCCTTATACCGGATCTTGGACTATAAAAGGAAATTGATGTCGGTGAATTTAAAGAAAACAAAAAATTATAAGGCTTCGAAAATGATTTATATAACTCTAAGTACTGAAAAAATTAGTAAAAAAAACGTCAACAATCCTTTTAAATTAATTATCTAAGACCAAAATAAACCGCTGTCATTTTTTTTATCCCCCTATTTCTTGAAATTTTTGAGAGCAGCGCATTCTATGAGCCGTTGCACGAACTATTTTCCAAGTTTTGTGACGTCATGATGGGACACGGGATTTTTCAACGAATGCCACCCCCTGGCTCTTTCATTGGGGAGGTGCTGCCCACTAAAACCTCTGAACAGTTGTGAAAAATAATGATTTCTCAAAAACAGTTAAGACAATTTAAATTGAAAACTTTAAATAATAAATTAATTGATTTAAATTAGGTTTTATGGGAATTAAATTCAGCATCACTACGTATATGAGAAAAATTCATTTAAGTTTGTTTGGGCAGATTTTTGATTGTGGTATTACTGTTGATATCTCAGGAGCTTAATATCAAAGTCGGACATAAACATTTTTTAAAAGCTTTAGCTTAAATTCTAGTACTGGGAAATTGTTTAGTGCTTCTTCAATAGGCAAAACTAGTTTAGATGTTAAACTTGAATTCATTTGATATTTAGCCTCAATATTGAGTTAAAGAGTCTAGTTGTCCACTTTTGGGAACAATTTTTTTTTTTTTTTTTTTTTTGTAAGTTTTTGAACCAAAATGACATTATCTTAAATATCAATTTATCCGCCTTTAAAGCCAAATTGCAATTTTTCTGTTTGCAAAATGGAAATGATTTAGCAAGAGTTCAGTCTTCTGATTGGCTGTTGTAAGTTATGTCCACTTTTGAAGCAAAACCCTTGTCAAGTTTTCCATATTTGATGCAAAACTAAAAATATTATTGCATTTTTTACCTCTTTTCTGTCCTATTCTAGTGCAAGTATATAGCAGACTCTGAACACCCAAACAGCATCAGTCGAAACTCTATAAAAAACAATTAATAACTGAATATTGTAAAAGGTCTTACGATGTCCCTTTGATGTCTTTGATACTAGGCTCCTCATTTACTATAAGTAAACTGGAGATTATAAGAAATATTTTGTTGACTTAATCAAATTTGTTTTGAATGGTTATTATGTGTGTTCAAATTGTTTTTAATGTGTATTAGCCTTAACCATAACTATACGCGGGCTTCTCTCAGTATAAACAAGTATTTGGAAGAGTTTCCTGCCCTGGTTCATTTCATTCATATAAATCGGAATAGTGATCGAATAACTGCTCCTACTATAGACTTTGACTGCCCCAAGACTGTCGAGGTTACTCAGAGAAAGGTTTTTTTTTTTTTTTTTTTTTTTTTTTAATTACTCTAATTAGATGTGGTATGAATTATTGTTTCAAGAATAATTAAAGCCGGGTTTACACAGGTAGAGTAAGCAGGAGAGTAGAGTAGCGAGTAGAGTGCACTCTACTTTCCACTCTACCAATTTTATTAGCTACTCTACTCGCCACTCTACTCTACTGAGCGTTTTTTCGGGTTTCTACGGGTAGAGTTACTCTACTCTCCTGTTTACTCTACCCGTGTAAACCCGGCTTAAGGAATCAATTGTTTATACAATCAAGACTTTCCAGTCTAAGATTCATCTTTATTAATCAGTTATATGGTACAGTCGACTCTCGATAATTCAAACATTTATTAATACGAACCTCTCAATAATTCGAACCAAATGCATGGTCCCTAGAAAAACTCTCGGTATTTCAAAGAAAAACAATGCAATTTGGTACACTCAATAATTTGAAGTAAAATTCTGTAAAAGTGGAGACATCGACACGATGCAATTCGAAGTTGCTCTCCCCAACTCTCGACAATTCGAACTTCCTTCCAGGAGAGACACGTCTGAACATGTTTTTACAGTATCGCTTTCTCACTTACCCGGGTCACTTTTTACCCTGCCCCTTATACGTTTCTCTGATCCCACCATTTGGTAATTCGAACTCTTGATAATATGAAGTTTTTTAGAGGTCCCTCGAACTTCGAATTATCGAGAGTCGACTGTAATTAGATTCTACAGTAGGTAAAGATGCTTCCAGTAAGAAAATGAAACATATTTTGAACACATCAAACGTATATTACATCCATTCCGTCCTCCTTCATTGAATTACTTTTTCGTGTTACTAGTGAAGGGAATGAACTATCTTTATGACATTAGTCTTCCTCAGAAAAATTAAAATCACTCCTAATGGAAGGTTACAATACAAGATTTGTTTAAGCACAGTTACGAGAAGGAAATCATTAGTGTCTATTTTTAGAGCAAGATTATATTAAATTGAAAAAATATGTTTATGTTATCCAATGTAAAATTTACCTAATAATTATTCGTTATATTTAGTAACAAACTGTCTGAGCATTTAAGCTAAAATTATATAACACTGTGAATCTATAATATCTAAAGTCTCGTTATAACTGCTTTGTTATAGAAAAGTAAAATAAAGTAATTCAAGACAAACTTTTTCAAAAATAATCTTTTATTTTGTATTTATGATTTCACTAAGTTAGTTGTTATGACTGACATTAGTATTTTGATGAAGAAAACTTACTAAGGCAAACAAAATCGGCCAGTAGTAATAAATATTAGCTATTTGGTTTTTTAATATTTATTTTACAATAATTTAATTAATTTTTGGCTCTTTGAGTTTGATTTCTTAGTTATATATTTTTGTTTTTTTTTTTGTTCTCCTAGATATGGTCAATGGTAGAATTCAGCAGAGTTCATTTACAGGAAGGCCATACTTGCCTGATGTGGAAAGATCTGACTTTTAATTATGCCTATTTTATGTGGTTTGAAGACTCTACAGTAAGTATACTCTTCTATCATTAATGATTTAAAAAAAAATTAAACATGCTAAATTCAAGAAACTTTGATTTTATAATATATGCAATCAATATATGTTGCAAATAATGTTTATTTCCATACTGAGAGTCATTAGCCAATTATAAATGAGTCACAAAGACAAGATCTCCTATTTTCAATATGCAACATGCATATAATATTGAGCTTTACTGAAATTTCCTATTTCTCTTCCTGATTTACGACATTTTCTATTGTAAAACATAGACTTCGCTTTGGCGAAGTCCCCTTAGGTGACCAAGGCATAGGATAAAAAAAAAATTTGAAGTAACTTCTGATTTATCATCAACTTCTATTTCCAGAGAGAGGTGTAATAACCAAAGAGGGTTCAGGTGGTAGTTTGGAGTATATGGTGATAAAAAAGTGGTAGCTGATGGTAAAAGTATCTATACTTTATATTACTTTGATGTTTGACTATTATTAATTTTTTAATGTTGTGATTTGTGATTATTTTTCAGGGTGCTCCATTAAAGCCAAAAGTGAATCCCTCGATGGTAACAAGAAGTCTGAACATTCCTGGTGTTATCAGTGGCAATTTTTATAAGTAAGTGTGTCTAACTTTATTAAATTTAATCAATGCACATTTTAAATGTTTTTAAAAATCTAAATTAATCAAGGACTTAGTTAAGTCCTTGACATGGATGGAAATGGATGAGGATTGAGGGAAATAATAATGCCTCAAAACAGATTCCAAAAAACCATAGCTTTAAGCAAAAGCTATAACATTTGTTTTTATTATCCAAATATTATTTTTTAGGAAAGGAAACTTCAGAGACACTACAGATCCCTGTAACCCAAATTAGTAAATTTTCTCAATTTTTAAGTTAAAACAAGGACTTCCAACTTCCAAAATGTAGACTTGGGTATAAAGGTTTAGCAATGCCACTCAAAATTGTAAATATTTCATTAGCAATTACAAGGTATTTTTGACACCTACTGTGGCATACTATACCTTTAACTACTTTAAAAAAGTTTTGGGAAGCAAGAAGACTTATACTTCTTGCTTCTATTAAACTAAGGGGTTTTTTTTTTGCTTTCTCATATAAGGAGAAAGTATTGTGATGATGCAAAAATTTGATTTTGACGGATTTACATGTTTTGGGGTCCCTTGGGTCCCAAAAAATGTCT
Organism: Gerris buenoi; assembly: GCA_001010745.2. NCBI lineage: Eukaryota > Metazoa > Arthropoda > Insecta > Hemiptera > Gerridae > Gerris > Gerris buenoi. The sequence continues at coordinate 89,318 of KZ651831.1, forward strand.
GTCTGTCGTCTGTGGACAAGTGAAGCATAAACTACTGGGCTGGTTTTGATGAAATTTGGGGGCGCTGCCCCCCAAAACCACTGAAAACATTTCTCACAAATGGTTCCGAGGATTTTTATTAAAAAATTCTAAAATGTAGTCCATTTAATACAAATCTAACGATATAAGCAAGCCGTTTTCTCAGGAAAATCTAGTTTCAAAGATTAATGAAAATGTATCTGATTTGTTTAGGAAATCCAATCCCGGACCAAATTTTCGATCCCGTGATTTCGGGACCATAAAAACGAATCCCGGGATTAGCCAAATTCCAAAAAGCCTTAAAGCATGTAGTTATGATGTATTATTATTTATTTAATTATTATTATAATAAAATAAAACATAGTTATTTAGCTGTTCTTTTGTTTTTTAAAAAAATTGATAAACATTAATCACACTAAAAAAACTAAAAATGTACCCAATAAAAACAACCAATCATCCCGTAATACGTTTTAGCAACAAACAAAACTCTGCATACTTGAAATTTTCTGAACAATATGCTGTTTAGGTTTTAAAATTATTTTAATTTACAAAACAACAAAATTGAGCCATTTCTTTACTTATGGTACTTAGAAGGTCAGTTTTCGTCTGTACTCCAGGTTCATACTTTTTCCAACAGTTTTCATACTTTTTTCAATTTTTCATGATTTATAAGTTATGTAAGTGTAGCTGAAGCTGGATAAATGCTTTCCTCTCTCTTAATACTTCCTACAGTCCACACCGCGCAGTCAACAAATCTCAGAAGTCTGCATACTCTTACTACGCTACTAAGTGCATTCGCCTTCCTGATTAATATTATTGTTTATTTAGTTTACTATTTAGAAAATCAATTATTCTCTTGATTAAACAGTACTTGTACCAGCCAAAATACCTTAAAACGTAAAAAATTTCAAATCCCGGGATTGTTACTTTACAATCCTGGGATTGCTGTAGGGGTAAATCGGCTCGGGATCCTGGATCCCGGAATTCGGAATCCCGGGATTGGATTCCCTAGATTTGTTATAAAAAAAACAAAAAGTTAACAAACACCTGCTGAACACATTTTAAATAATTTATTAACTAGGCATCACGTGATTTTATCATTGCAGCGAGCTTAATGCAATAAATATTTATAGACCAGTCATTTTAAAGCAAAAAAAGAGCTATTTACAAATATGCGTCATACAAGCAAGAGACTTAGTACAAATTATCTCTGGGGCATCCTGATTGAAATCCTATAAAGTCCCCGACAAAAAAAGTTGTGCTCAAGCCGCCATCTTGGAAAATAGCGGCCAAAATACAATGTTTTGCTTCTACTAGCGTAACTATTAGGTTTTAGAAAAAATTGTTTATTATGTAATTATTTATACATTTGGTCCTATTCATTATGTTGCTAGGATCAATAGGTGAAGAGATACAGAGAGGTTATAATATAACATAGAAAAATATTCAGTACGGAAGTATAGACTACAATTATAAAATAAATGGGCTAATTTATTGATTTTTGAGTTGCTAAATACGAATTTTTTAACTTCCATCCCGAAATTCCACCCGAAACCCCCAAATTTTGTAATGGAAACCCCCTAAAAATAGTTTTTTTTTAAAAAAAAATAAATATATGCGTTTGTTTTTTGGGAAAAATAAATACATATCCAAAAAGAAGACAAAATTTGCGACAAAAAATATTCTATGACGTTTTTGCCTAGGCAGAACGGGGTGGCGCTGGCGCATCCCGGAAAATGTGCGGCGGTGCTACTTGTACTTTGTACAAGTGCTTTGTAATTGTACTTAAGTGCTTTTTACGTTGCACTTAAAACTACGCGAATCTCTTTAAGCCCTCATGTCGTTTACATTCCCTATCTCGCCTTAGGAGCACTATGGCAAATTTTTTGAGACGCCCCAGCGCCACCCTGTTCTGCCTAGGCAAAAATGCCATAGAATATTTTTTGTTGCAAATTTTGTCTTCTTTTTGGATATGTATTTATTTTTCTAAAAAAACAAACGCATAATTTATTTTTTAAAAAAACACTATTTTTAGGGGGTTCCATTACAAAATTTGGGGGTTTCGGGTGGAATTTCGGGATGGAAGTTAAAAAATTCGTATTCAGCAACTCAAAAAACAATAAATTAGCCCATTTATTTTATAAGTATAGTCTATACTACCGTACTTAATATTTTTCTATATTATATTATAACCTCTCTGTATCTCTTCACCTATTGATCTTAGCAACATAATGAATAGGACCAAATGTATAGATAATTACATAATAAACAATTTTTACTTGAACATTTTTTTCTTAAACCTAATAGTTACGCTAGTAGAAGCAAAACATTGTTTTTTGGCCGCTATTTTCCAAGATGGCGGCTTGAACACAACTTTTTTTGTCAGGGACTTTATAGGATTTCAATCAGGATGCCCCAGAGATAATTTGTACAAAGTCTCTTGCTTGTATGAAGCATGTTTTTTTTCAAAAACCTAAAATGACTGGTCTATTAATATTAAGGAAATTCATTGTTAATCATGATGAGTTTAAAAGGATGATTGGAGTAGACGGTTGTGGCGGGTGGGACTTACTTCACTTGGAACGTTCTGTAGGAGGGTTCTTAAAGGTGGATTCACAATCACAGCTAGCTGATTGACCGAGATTATATAGAAAGTTAGTCTGGGTTGTCTCAGGCCGTTTTTTTGTAATATTTGATCTCTATTTTTAGTGTATTTATCTCTTGGTACAAATTTCATTAATTACTTTTCAGGCATCTGTTGGAAGGGTGTTTTCCTAAGATGTCCAGTAAAGTTCGGTGCTATGAATTATTCTGTGTACATCTTGGTCACGTGACATCTCCTCTTGTATTGGATCATTGTAGACGTCTTGCCGCAACTGTTTGGGAAGTTAGAGGAACACCTACTGATCCTTTAGACCTGTTTTAACCAATGGCTGTATGGCTTTAAAATTCTCGCAGCACTTTAACACTAAGGACAATATTAAAGCTATCAAAGCTTGCCTTATAAGGTTGCAAAGTAGACTCTCTTATATATTTATAAAGTTTCTTCCTATAACACATTCCTTATAAAATTATGTCTTTCTTCGTGACTAGATACTTTTATAAAATAATAATAATAATAAACACCAATATGAAATATTTGACATGAGTTTTACAAGTATAAAACACATTCCTCTGATTTGACAAATGTCTTTGTGAGATTTGGTTTTCTCTTATTCTTTTAAATAAGAAATTTTAATATAATTTTAAGGAATTATCTAGAAACTATTATGTAAATTTTATTAAGTAGCTATTGATAAAATTATTAGGTTCATTCTATTCTTTACCATATCATTTTTATTATAATTTGTTTATCTAGTCATTATATATAAATTAATTTTTATAATTTAAGTTTTTTTTCCATTAATAGAAGATTATTGTTTAATTACTGCCAAAAGAGACTAGTGTAAATAATAATATTTAACATGTGCCTAACATTATTGACATTTAAATGCAACTCTAGTTGTCTGGATTTAAAGGAATAAGGGTTGATTTTCTATTGAATATGAAATTATAAATGATTTTTTATGTTAAATTCATAACATTAGATCTTTATTTAAAAGAAGTCAGTTATTTTACCCCTGTTTTAGGTGCTATATTTACTTACTTTAACTCCAATACAATTTTAGTTGTTAAAATAATTGCGGTGAGCAGTCGTACAGTCATTTTTAACTTATGAATTACTGGTTTAATTGTTGCACAGACTTATGACTGGTGCCGGTGTTAAGAAATTTAACAGTAGGAAGGTTCTGGCAAAAGAACCTCCTTGAATGTTTAATTATTAATTAACTTCACTTTTATGTATAAATATAAAATAATATTTATCTCTGCACTTTGGACAAAATAGCAAAAATCATGGATACTTTTTCATTTCATACATTACGAAAATCAAAACCGACCTTAACTTTCTGTATTTCCATGAAGTTAGGATGTATTGTAGCTCTAGTTAGGATGTGAAATTGTAATATCTTGTAGGGATATAACTCAGTAATGAAGTAAAAGGAGAGTAAAGCTCTAATTTGCAAGGAGAGTGGTGCCCTTATATAGCAGCCCTAATCTAGCGGTTGTGACGTCACAAAAGTATAAATTAAATAGTGTTGGTTGTCTATGGAAGAATCAAGAGGCTCTCAATGTCGTTTTACGTTGATATCTCTGGTCACAGTTTAGAGAGCCGTCATTTTACATCCACTGCAGTGACGTCATTCCCCGTTAGAATCCCGGCACTACACCAGCACCCCTTTCCTCGGAAACCAGAGTTTAAGAGATATGTACGAAAATATAAGAGTAGCCCAATATGTTTCTTTTCTGTATGGACTTAACTTTTCTATATCAGTCTACATCATTAAATTCCTGTATAATCATAGTCCAGATAATTAGAGTTGCCCTCTATTGGATTTGATTGTGTAAAAAATTGCTTTAAGTGTGTAACTTTGGTTGAAGAAAGCTTCAAAAATTGTCTTTCTAATAATATTGTGAACTTGATGTTGTCTTTTTAATATTTATATAACATTTTTATAAAATAAAAGTTTAAAAAATATAGAAGTAAGAAAAGTATTAGCGATGGTAACTTTGTTTAAATTTGCGTATTTAACTGCAGTTTTATTCTTTCTTTTAGAGAAAAACAAAAATCTAATTTGTGTTGTAAATGTTCAAAAAAGAAAGATGTACATGTCTGTTTCTTAGCTACACTCATTTGAGTGTCTTTTTTTTATCAATTTAAATTAAAAATTGTTTGTGTATCTGCGCTTAAAATGGGACTTGGTAAAATAATACTTCCACAATGAAGGAAAAATTCCAAAACTTACAATTAGTATCTCAAAACCCTAAAAAGTAATAATGTATTATATTTATAAATGCATGGAATAATTTTCGTNAAAAAAAAAAAAAAAAAAAAAAAAAAAAAAAAAAAAAAAAAAAACCTGGTAAAATGAGTAAAAACAACTTCCATCGCATATCTGAATGTGAGTAAACAGTCACACACAGAGTGGGGGAGTTGGCCCATTGTGCACCTGCATTGGACCTGAGATCTACACAGTTTCAAATTAGCTTCAGTATGAGTATAGCTTCCAAAGGAGAAGCACAGCAACATTCTCCTAGTTTCCACATCCCCTAGGCCAGCAGTTCTCAACCTTTTTCAACCCACTGTGTGTGCCCCATAAGTACTTGTTATATTAGATAAAGTTTTATTTAACTACTACTAATTTTGCTACTTCATAGAAACAACTATGAATAGGTAATTTTAATTCCAAACAAGATTTTTTTTAATTAACATTTTAATATCAAGTTTTTATTTATCAGATAGAAAAGTAAACAAATTCTCAGAAAACATTAGTGGGAACACTGAACTTGTTTTAGATTGCTAAGTTCATCAAGTTTTGGCTTCACCTTGGTCAAATACAGTCTCAACATTAAGTTTTTTCTATATTTATTGCATCAGGTTGTACTATATTGCTTCAGGTAAGTTAAACTTGAAACCCCTTTTTCATAATGGGGTTGTCGTAAACCCCAGTAGCTACGTAAGAGCAATGTCTGATAGTTCCTTACGTTCTTTTCTAACACCTATCCAAAAGTAATTAACCAAGTATTGCAATAGTTCTGTGTCAATGTTGGATCACACGATATTTCAATTTGCTGTTCCTTTGCTAAGATTTTAGTATAGCAACAGATTCTAGTGTAGCATCAAAAGAGAATGGATCACAAATTCGGTCCATCTGTGACTCACTGACTGTTGTTCCAGTCTTACTCCAGGCCAAAATTACAGTAGTAGCAAGCGCCATGTGTCCTTCCAGCTTCATTGATACATTTCAGTTGTTAGTCATTACATTACGCAAAAACTATTGTCACAATTAAATTTGAGCGAATCTACCAATGTTTGCTTGTTAACGGCGTACCCCTTACAGATTTTTGCATGCCCCCAAGGGGTACACACATACCACAGGTTGAGAACCGCTGCCATAGGCTAAGGGTCTTTAATTTACAACATTCATTAAGTATTTATGCAGAGTTAACTTTCTATAGCAGGGTGTATTTTATCCTCTTTATTTATTTCATTTAAAAAAATTGAACTTCACACTTTTTGTTTGAAAATTTGCTCAAGAGTTGCAAGCAATTATAAGAATATTTGGATTTAAACAAATTTTTTTTTTTTTTTAAATATTTTTCTCATAATTCGAATGTCATTCATTCCAAATATTAAATAGTGTCTCATTATTATTATTTTTAAATAACATTAAAAATGAGCTTAGTACATCAATAATCAATATTGATGCAAGGAATATGTCAAATCTTTCTTAAGTTAACCACTTAAAATAGAGAAACAGACTGTGCTTTTTTTTTTCTTTTCTTTTCTTTTTTATAGAGAAGCTTCAATATTAGTGAAGAGTAGTTTAGCATTTGACCTCAAGGATTGTGCAGTTATAGTCATAACTAGTATCTGTGAATAAGTCAGTTTGCAATATTTTAAGATTAAATTATGAACGCTAATATTTTTATATGTCTGATGGGTGGGGGTCAATGTGCTATAAAAATAAGACAGTATAATTTCTTTAACAAAAAATAAATAAATGAATGAATTAAAATGTGTTTTTTTAAAGATTTATTCAAGGATAATCTATAAAGTAGTCAATCCATTTTTAACCTTTTGATTTAAATTAAACGTCTTAAAATTCAAGTTCAGTGCCAATCTAGATGTGTAGTAATTTATTTCTTTGCTATTTTATCCTTTTAATATCATCGTACAATATTATTATTTATTATTATATTGCTTGTAGATTAGTTATATATTTTTTCATAATTATTTATTTTCATTTAATTTTTTAAATGTCTATTAAATTATATATGTCTTGGGATATTAATATGTACTTAGATTGTTGGTTGCATTGATTGGACACAGACACTTCTTTTATTTGTATCCTACTTTTTTTCAAATCTTGTTAACAATATTAAATCATTTAAGCTTATACGGGAGAGCCGATTTACCCATTCCATTTAATTCTTTGTGTACATTCGTGTCTCAGATCAGGTAGTTGCTGATAAGGCCAAACTCCATCACCAATCTGGGTTTGATTCCTGGACAAGTGGAACGTGTTTTGCACTTTTAGATTTGTAAAGTAACTTATTTTTCAGTTTTGTAATACTGTTGTTCAAGATGTTAAGTAAGGAAATATATTAAGAAATTAAACTTCTACATTAATATCAGAAACTCACTGTGGTGGAGTCAAATAAAATGTATTTATTCTGGAAAAAAGTGAGAATAAATTATGTTATTTTACAGGGCATATACATATCTTTTTAAATTTATTTGTATTATTTTTTTTAAATTATTTTATTTAAGTATTTATATTGTAATATGGAACGGCTGCTTAAATACTGCTAGATTTTAGAAAGAAAAGAAATGGTATAAGGTTTTAGAGAAGTAATGGTACATATCCGTTAATTTGATGTTTTTTTGTGAATTGTTTGTAAAGTGTATTGTGATAAAAATTCATAATTTATTACTTTAATAGATAAATTTGTTGTTTGAGTATTTTTAATTAAATGTACTTTATGTATAGCTTGTTGTTAGTGTTTGATTTAATGCATTAAACATTAGTAAATAGTTTATAAAACATTGTTTTTTTTTTTTTTTTAATTTACCCTAAACCTTTTTTTTTGGTTTTCAAATTGAAGGTAATAGTAGGTAATTTTGAGACAGAGGGTTGAAATATTTAACAAATATACAGTAGAGCCTCTCTTAACCGAAATCAGTTTCCAATATTTTTAGATTAAATTATGAACTTTAATATTTTTATAAGTCTAATGGGTGGCCTAATGTGCTGTAAAAATTGACTAACTAACGGTAAGAAAATATAATTTCAATTACAACAAATTAATTAATAAAAATTTATATGAGGATAATCTCTATAAAATAGTTAATCTGTTTTTAACCTCATAATTTAAATTAAACATTTAGGATACAAGTTCAGTGCCAATCTAGATGTGTAGTGTCACTCTGAAAGGTTATGCTTAGGTTAGATCGAAAAGTACAACTCTTAACCTAAACTAACCATAACCCCTTATTTTTTCTTAGGAAGTGTCACTTTACGTTTTTTTATTAAAAAAAAAAAAAAAAAAAAAATACAACCGGAATCATTTTTAAAAAGTAAAGTTTAAAAAAATAATTGCAAGTAAATCGGACAATTAGAAATTGGTGGGCCAAATAGTGCAGATTTACCAATATTTTTTTTACAGTATGAGCTAATAAAAAAAAGCAATTTTAATTTCCTCCAAGATGTAGGGAATCTTTTTATGAAATCGAGCAACTAGTTTGAAGTGTGTATACTATAATTTGTAATTGTAGGTCATTTCTAAAATCAGAGCATCTATAGTGTCTATATTGCTATACCAGTTACAGGCATGATGCAAGGACCGATAGAGGTAAAACCAGGTATGTGCACACAGAATAACTAGTTGTCAGTCATGCTCCATCCTAAGATTGTCAATTATACCTGGACGAGTTATATTAACCATGGTATACAATACCATTCAGGAAAGAAGATGTGCATTGACAACACGGGAAAGTTTGACAAATTGGGAGAAGAGCCAATGAGAGCTCGAGATTTTAGCGGGCAATAGGTTGAGCCAACTAGGCAAAAATAAAAATCTCTAGTGGAGGGGTGCGGCCCTCGGGATAACCGTTTAAAACAGACCTAGTGACTTTATTTTTACCCTCACATAGGTTGGCCAATTTAAGTGTCATCTGATTTCCCGCGCTGTCAACACACGTCTTCTTTCCTGAACAGTACTGTAGTCAAGGGGTGGGCTCGCATTATAAAGAGCCACTGTGGTCGCTGAGTTTGTATCTACTTCCAAAACAATCAAGTATGACGAACATTTCTTTAACTAATTCAACCAAAGCCTACTATTGAAGTGACTATGTATGACTTAAAAGCTTCACTTACTTAGTCAATTTATTGTTGGCCGAGCAGACAGGACAAAGTTATGCCCCGTGGCCAACCAATGATAAGTAATTGACCACAATATATCGAGATCAAACCAATTTTGTTAATTCAACCATTTGACTCATGAATAAATAGGCTCTACTCAAAGAAGAAAGACTAATCTTAATATATCATAACATTTCTAACCTTACTTTATTACCTCTAGAGTAACTCTGTTTAAACCAAACAAAATTTACTTAAATTTCATTTTATTCTTAGTTATATTATTAAAATTTTATTTTCAATCTGATTAATTATCCTATGATTTTATGAAATATATTGAATCTAAATACCTGAATGCTGGTGAATGCAATTCTTCAAAGTAAACTAAATTCTGGAAAGATTCTTTTCTGTACTTGTGAAAAAACAAAAAAAAATATTGTCAGTTAATGTTTTCTTAAAGTTGTTTTTTAAGTTATTTCAAAAATCACTTATTTTATTAAACTGTACACTTATTTAATTGAAGCTAAATATAATGTTTTATTTTATTACTTTGAGGGAAGCTTCAGAAATCAGGGATGACTCACTAAATTGCATTCAGAGTTGCCATCCTTATACAAAATTATCATACGACTAAATAAAGATCTACTTATAGAATTATTAGAAAAACAGCTTTATTTCTTTTGTTTATTTTATTTTATGATTTTTTTTTTTTTTTTTTTTTTTTTTTTTTTTTTTTTTTTTTTTTTTTTTTTTTTTTTTT
>KZ651831.1:129148-141062 GCA_001010745.2 Gerris buenoi
GGAGGTTCTCATAGTAAATAGACACGTTGAGCGGAATGACAGGTAGAACTGTCATTCCCGAGGCAATAAACAAAACACGGGACGGTGTAATAAAAAAATAAATAAAATAATAAAAAAGAAAGCGCATTGTTTGTTTGCATGCCTTAATCAAAAAGTGACAGGTTTCAATACACAACAACTCAAAAAATATAATGTTAATAAAATTGTCGGCTACAATTTTGATAAGTTATTAAATCTATTTAAAGATTTAAATTTATTATTTATTAACAAATCAACACACAAACCTTTACTTTGATCGGTAATAAATCATAAATGTTATCTTAATAATTATAACGTTTATTATTTGAGTTATTATATCTGTTTGAAGTCTATCAAAAATGTAATGTTAATAATAAATTATAACTTTAGTTTTGATAAAATTGTCGGAAAATAATTTTAATACTCTATAATAGGCAGCGGCCGCCTTTGGGGGGGGGGGGGGGGACGAGCGAAGCGAGTAGGGGGCGGAGCCCCCTAGTCTCTCATAAAAAAGTAATATAATTGTATGAAGTTAAATTATAAAGCATCTATGCTACAATTTAATATAATCAGTCATCACACATGATAATTCTAATAAAGAAAAAGAATTGGATAAATAAATGTAATATTTACCATAACTACATATAACTTTGCTTGCTTCACGGAAAAGGAGTATACCATTAGGTGAAGAAACATCAAACTGAAGCCTTTGAGATCTGTTCTGAACTAGCTCAGCAAATAATTTAAGTACAGGTGTAGTGACCTGAGGATCTCTATACCAGACTTCTATGGCATGCAGTAATATAGGAGTGTAAGATGGATATCTGAATAGAAACACGAATTAAGGAAAATAGAAATAACCTGGCAGATTTTCCCAAAATTAAAAACAGTGAACTGGAGCTACACTTACTGCCATCAAACAAATGAACAATTTGAAAATTAATAATTTTCAAATACAACATATTATATGCATGTGAATAATATATCCTAGCAACAATCCCCACCCAATCTTCCACAGCATAATTAGTCTTCATCAGTGGGACAACCACATTTGTGAACATGCTATCCCAACTACACTTTTATCTATTTTATAATACCCAATACCCAGGCCCACGATTTAGATTCAATTTAACCAGTTAGCCCTGTAGAGCCCAACTGCATAGTTCTATACATACTCTCCGCTCTCTCATAGCTTTTTTGGTTATTTAAAGTTGATTCCTTGGTTTATTCCCTTGGCACTCCGTGATACCAAGCAAATGTTCGTCTGTCATGAACGTGTTAATGGGCACAAATGTGTCTCCTCTTATACCAAACAGTCAACTCAATAGAAAGTACCAATGTCTATAATAATCTTAATTAAAAAAAAAAAAAATCTTGGTTTTTGGTTCTTTTTGTGAGGTTGGTCTTTTTCAGCGTTTATTAATAATAATAATAATAAACTGAATTGTAGTTCCAGTCCAATTTTAGTAATACGAGTCAATAAATCTGGGGGCACTGCAGTGCCCCCGCCAAGTCGAGCACAGCCGTACCATCCTTTACTGGAACCAATTCACGGCAATTCGGACCCCCCTCTATTGTCCCATTAAAGATACTTAGATATATAAAATTAATTTTAATTTAAAGTTCATGACAAACTGAACCGGAAATAAAAATTTCATACCTCTACCCATAGTAGTTCATAAGATATATGAGCCTAAAGTTTTGTTATTCCGTCACTCATTCACTCACTCACTCACTCATGTATACAAATGTTTACCCACTTCCGCTATAGCTAGAGACTTGGGGTTTTCACCATTCGACGCGCCATACCCGCATTATGAAGCCGAAAAATTGCCAAAAGTTCACTTTTTGGATTCCTTCCCCCCTTAAAATAAGAAAAACGATCGTAGCTGTGTTGAAATTTTTTAAAAATCAACGCTTTGTCTAATTGACAAAGCGATACTGATAACTGATTGCACAAACCAGTACTGATTTTTAATGATCTAAAATTTTGGTCATAGGACATTTTGTCGTATCTCTATCGGTTGTACCCTAAATGGGGCAATTTTGGTTTTAATTTTTTCAATTTTTCCCTTTGAGCTGTCATATCTTTGGCAATAATTGACCGATTTTAATTCTGATTTTTGGGCTTTAATCTGTCACTAATGCCCTTTAAATTAAGTGTTTGATATATTTTTAATTCGTCCTATTTCCTGAGAAATTGAGAGTAAACTTTTTCCCAAGTGTCGTGGTCACGTGGCCACTTTTTTTGGACTTTTCTATTGTGTCGTATATCATTTGAAAGGCCTTGATTTGTATGTTAAGGCTATTATATTTGTTTATTTTTACCCGTACTTTTGTACCAATTTATTATTTTATTGCAGGTAAAAGGGTTAAAATCATTTTCTTATAATTTTGTAAGTGGTTTATTTTCTTTATTAGGTCATTTTGTGCCTTATTGGACTGTTTGTTTATTTCAATATAATTTTGGTACCCCAGGGTACACAGGTACTAATGTTAAAATTGCTCTTAAAATATAATGATGTATATTGTTGAAAAGCTCTTGAAAATTGCAACAACTATTGTTATTTAATAAGTTGGGTTATTTTTATTTTTTTACGCACTATATTGTAGAGCCTGTTATTAGATGATAATGTTTTTCTGCCGGCTATTGACTCTACAATATCTTTAATAATAAGGGCTCCAGCTTCAGTAACGAGTCGGGGGAAACCAAACCGACAAACCGATACATACCCTTTATTTGATTTCTTTTTTCTCATGCAATAACTGTTGTGTTTATGAGTTTGGTAACTCAAGACCCGTTGATAAAGAGTTGGTGAAATATTCTTAATTGGAATGGCACATGTTATATACTTTGATATAAAGATCGCTACCTCTTCATGTGGTGATTCATGAAGAATAGGAGTGCCTTTAACCCACAGCATAAGATGAAAATTTTGAGCACCTCGAGATTGGTATTCACGTCTCCAAAAGTAATGTTCTACTTTACCAAGTGGCTCTTCAGGTGATGTAATAAAATCCAATATGGCTTTAAATTTATTTTCTATGAATCGTGATTTTGATACGGGATCTAAAGCTACCAACTCACTGATACTTTTATTTTCCATCTCAGGACCGTTCACTTCTTTAAGGTACTCTCCCAAATCATTCCACGTCCATTTTGCTGGGATTATGGTAAGGAACTAAGTAGCAGGACCATAATTATGAGTCATACGGTTAACATCGTTTCTCGGTTTTTTCCAAAATAGTTGCCATTCCAAGCAAGCAACATTGTTGGATTATAACCATTTATCATTGTCCATGCTTTTTTACGCACTATATTGTACAGCCTGTTATTAGATGGTAATGTTTTTCTGCCGGCTATTGACTCTACAATATCTATATTGCTCTATCGAGGAGGAGTTTCAAGTCTGGACGGATTGATTTTAATTAATATTGATTATGGCTCCATAAAAGCTCAGGAGTCTGCAATTGCAGAATATAACAGACTTAGATGTTTGTACCGTCCACATTTGTGTAAAATTACTCATTCTAAACCCTCAAAAAGGATTAAAAAAGATAGAGAGTGGGCTATGCTTAAACCAGTTGCTGATGTTCAAAGAGAACAAGAGGTTAAGAAGCGAAAAATACTTACAAAAAGAAGTGAAATCCCAACAAAAACACTAGTCTAAAAAAATAAGCCAAGTCTCGCGTAAAAAGTAGTGAGATCATAGGTTTAGCCAAGTATCCCACTGTCCGAGTAAGTTCCACTAGGTCTAATTTATCCAGTGCAAGAACATGATGTTTGTCTGTTCCTATCTCTATTCTCTTTCCCAAATCACTCTACACGTTTAAATTTAAATACCTTTTCTGACTTGGCAAATTCACACCCCAAAGGGGCTAAAATTAAGTGCAGTGTTGTATACAAATTCGTATCCTTGTGCTGCGACGCTCAAATGAAAAATAAATATTTATTATTTGAATTAAGTTTGTGGTGTGAATTTGTTGTGAAGTCAGAAAAGGTATTTAAATTTAAACGTGTAGAGTGATTTGGGAAAGAGAATAGAGATAGGAACAGACAAACATCATGTTCTTGCAATGGATAAATTAGACCTAGTGGAACTTACTCGGACAGTGGGAGACTTGGCTAAACCTATGATCTCACTACTCTTTACGCGAGACTTGGCTTATTTTTTTTTACACTAGTGTTTTTGTTGGGATTAAATCATTTTAAGTATAAACTGTAACATCTTTTATTGTAAAAAAAAAAAAAAAATTACATACACAAGTTTCAAGATAAAATTATTACTTATCTTTGTTTATTGGAAGGTACTCCTTCTGCAGGGATAATATAACATCATTATTTCTTATTTATTACAATATTCATCTAATTTTATAGATTATAAGGTAATAGAGTTTTATTAAATGTAAGACACAACTGAGTTGAAAAGTGTAACAAGATTGTAAAATATCAAAATTTGATAGGCAACATTTGATAAACTTATCAGAAAAAAAAATGCATTCAATCGTGATCACTATTCAATGCATTTGTGAGTCTACCTAGTGTTTTCTAAATGGGTTTATTTAATAAATAATAAACTTTTTACTATTTTAAGATAAAAGAATATCTTTTTTTACCGTCTTCCTGCGTTAACACCAAAAAAATATGATCAGCTTAAAAAAAACAAAAACAGGATTTTTACAGAAATAGTCAAAAAAATTAAAAAATAACAATATAATTAAAGAAGTGCATAAAAAAATGCGCATGGCCCAAAATCACAAGAATTATTAGTTCATACATATGTGAATATTTCTGTTGTCAAGTGCTAAGCGATAACAAATTGGCAAATGCTGATAAAAGGATACATCCAGTCGAAAAGCATCATGTAAGATGTTTTAGTGTTGAAGGCAAAGGCTAATCCCCTGAGGTCCCGGGCAAGACCGATGAGAGCTTTCTTTGCGTCTTCTTGAGGGAACAGCGAACCTCCTGATCCTACCATACTCCCTATAGACTCGAATGCACCTGAAACACATATATCAACTGTTTAGTATTACTGTATCAAATATACTTTAGTAAAGACTGATTTTATAATTATGTAAAAATCAGACACAAAATCAAACAAAACTTTCATACATACATTTTAAATTTCATTATATTAAAATTTAATTTATTTATTATTTTAAAAACCCTTTATTAAGTGCCAAACGGTGTGGGTGTATATTTTGCTTTCAATTTCAGCAAAGACAAATTTATGTTGATCAATATCTTGAAAACTAGGTATTATTCCCAGGAAAAATACTTATATGGTTAAATTAATATGTTTAAATTGACTATATTTTAGAATAGTTTTTAATAAAAATAAATAGGAACTGTTTTTGAGAATTTTGTTTGGGACGATTTTTCAGAGTAAAAATTAATTTCTCAAATTTGCCTCACTGTATGGAAGGAAGCGACTTACTTATTTGGACTTAAGGGGACCTTGAAAATGTGTAAATCCATCAAAATAATCATATCCCATCACAAATTATTCCTCTTTATAATAGTATACACCATGTGTATGAGAAAATCCAACAAAATAATTGCAGCTGAATCAGATCATAACTAAAAATAATTATAATCAGTGCATATTAACTCAGGGAAAAATGAAGCTGAACTATTTAGTGGATTAGATAGAGCTAAGAATATTACTAAATAGTTTTCTTCAGCACTGATAATGGTTATTTGGAGTTAACAAAGAAGAATATGAAGCTGAAAGATTTAGGATTTAGTGTATACGATAGAGCTAAGAGTACTACTAAATATTTTTCTTCTGCACTGATGAAGGATATTTTGAGTTAACACCAAAGTTAAATACACGATTATAAGAAGACAGAGTATAATATTTTATCTGTTAAAGTTTACTCTTAGAGCTTTGTTTCTATTATAACACAAAGTCCAAGTCAAAACACCTTTAGTATATTATCCTTCTAAAACAGACCATCAGCTAATAAAATGCTATTATATACCTTTGAGAGGTAACTTAATTCTACTAATTACAGGGTTATTTAGAATTATAATTCATAACTGTTTTACTCAGGAGAACCAATAATTTAATTTTAGCCTTATCTTTTAGGAGAAAACACGCATAAATTTTATAAAATAATTAGTTTAGTAATGAAAGATTGCGTCTTGTGTCCAACATTTAAGTTATTAGAGTAGAGCTTTTGTTGCTTGTATAGGGAGAGGTATAAAGGGAGGCAAAGTATCAGGTCAAAGTAAAGGGGAGAGGAGTGAAGTGAAGCGAGTAGTGATGGGGGTTATAGGGCCCCTGCCATCTAACTTTACAACTGAACCCTCTACTTAGTACTATGTTCATAAAATACAACCGGTCACAAACAGTCACACTATTCAGTAAATGATTAATAAAAACCAGCCAAAACTAATTAACTATGTTTTTAGTGTGAGAATTAAACATCAATAATTACTGTTCTTAGATGTATACTTTACTTTGATTACCTTACTTTAAATTAAATTTATAGGTAACACACAAATCTTTCTAAAAGCTAGTTTTTCTTCTAAAACTTTTAGCAAGTACAATGCAGTGAAAAATATTATTCTATACAGCGTTGTAAAGGTATAATATTTTAGACTTCGGATCTTTTTCAGGAGACTGTTTCTGAAAATTTGTGAATCCTACAAACACATCGGTTACAGCATCTCAGTTCCGTCAATTCCAAGATGTATCAGTAAAAAAAAAAAAAAATCTTTCTTTAAAATTCTTTATTGAAAGTTAAATGGTCACGCCTGCCTAAGGCCTAGTGGCCTAGTGGTTTTATTTTTTTCCTCATATAAATTGGCCAATCTGAGTGTCAAAAGTTAATACTAATTGTAAAAAAGAAGTAAAAAGAAGGACCCATACTAATTTTGATACCATATCTAAAAAGTTAATAAGGTCTCATTAATTAATTAGACATGGCTGTCATTGCATTAATTCATAATTAATGCAATGACAGTCAATTCCTTCTCCAAAAACTCTATTAGAAAAATATATGTACCTACGTCACTTCAGAATAAGTAAGAACAGAAAAAATTACTGGCGGAGAAAAAAAAATGACGGATAGATGTGAATGTGAATATGGCCACGATTTTTACTGACATTAGACGTTGACAAGTTGGCTGCATACTAGTTGCGTCCAGTTATGCAAATCCGATTAGTGAGATATAACAGTTGCGTCCGCACATTTTTAATCCTATATCTGAATTGCGTCCGGGTACAAGATAATCCAAAAAGGTCAAAAGTGTTGAATAGAATCCAAATATTAAAACAACATAATTTATTTTTATTATTATTATTATTTTTTTTTTTAGTAAACATAAACAAACGCTTGCTTTTCAATATGTAACATCAGTCTTGCCTAGGCATTTATCACGGAATCATGTACTATGAAAAGTAAAAAAACTAAAAGATGTAAAAGTAATTAACTGGTATAAATTTAGGTTTCAAAAACCATTGACAAACATTGTTCAGCTAAGGGCTTGTTGTAAACAATTTTTCTCCCTATTTTTTTAAAATCGATGACGTTGGAGTAATAATTGAATCAATAGAACCTCCTAATTTTGAATAAAAAGAGGCTTTCATTCTTCTGAAAATGATGTAATTACAACAAGGCCAACTATCTAGGTTGTAGTAAGTAAAATGTGTATCACTAACATTTTTACTTCAAATATTTAATTTTATACTAACGTTTTTTTTCTTATATTTAGTGTTTTTGTATTTAAACTTTAACTTTAAACTTTAACTTAAAACTTTAAGGTTAAAGTATATTAGTTTACCTGGAATAAAACAGGTAAAAAAATATATATATCCTGGACGCAATCCGTACATCTCAGGCCCAGAGTGTGGACACTATTCGGAAATGGGATTAAAAAAGTGCAGACGCAATTTGGATATCTTCTGGATATTAGGACGCAACTAGGAAACACCGGACAAGTCTGATTCAGAACGGTGACTGTAACGCGACGTGACTGCTGTGTGTAAATAGACCTTAAGGAGATAATTAGTCAATTTTTCTTATTTATTGAACTAAACTGTCCTAAAAGGTACTATTTTTTTATGATATAACATCGTCAATTTATTTTTACAGATAAAATATTATGATGGTTCAATAATTTTATTCTAATTTTATTTGTTTTTTAATTTCAGAAAATTTCAATCTAGTTTACTGATTTAAGGTTGTTCATAACATACATAATGGATAAGCACAAGTTTAATTGGAAACTGTAAGAGATATTTTGCAAAGTTAGTTTGTATTACAATTTGGCCCAAGTTAAGGAAGGCTGTTAGAGAAACAGTTCAAGGAGCCAAGGATGTTTCCATGAATACTTAAACACATGTTGCTCTAAAATTGGTTAAAATCAACTCTCTAGAAATCCCTAACTAAATGCTGCCAAGAATTAACAGAATTCCTCAAAGTTGAAGCATTTGAGAAGGATTTAATAGGAACCTGTAAATTGAGAGGTAAAATATCTAACTCTAAAGTAACAATTGAGCAACTAATAAATGTAATAGTCATTAGTAAACACACTAATACGAATAAATTTAGCAATATTAAACACCACTAAACTCCGCTTTTCAGTCCTGCTTTTTGGGTTTGATAAGATAACGCAGAAAAACCTTTTAGTAGGTTTAGCATAACCTCACCTCATCTTATTTACATTTTCTCAACTAGATAATGTAACAATTGGAATATTTAGAAGGTTTCCAGCGCGATTTCCTTGACAAAGGAAGGTCCCTCGCCCTCGGTGAATTTTCCGGCAAAACAGCAAAGGGGTCACTAAAAGGCATTCGGCCGAAACCCCAAAAGCATTTCCTGGCGGTCACCCAGTTACTCCCAACTCCTTTTCTAACTCGCAGAGAAAACATAAGCACCAATCATATTTTAATGGATAGCGAGGATCAGTCAAAAGAAAAAAAAACAATGTTTTAGTTTACCCTTGTTTGGGTAACTATGTGTTGGTAACCTTTGTTTGGGTAAACATGTTTTAGTGTTTTACTTTGAATGATCTATTAAAATATTATTCAATTTGTAATGTATTTATGTCACTGTCATTTTATACTATGACACTTTAGTTATATGTCATACGTTGTGATTATTGTATTGAGTTAAAATATAAAGTTTCGTGTTAATGGCAATTTATGTGCGTGTATTATTTCATATCTTACACAATTATTTCACAGTCGATACTTTTCAATCCTTAATAAGCACCAATTATAAAAACAACTAAGACAGAACACTTTGGAATATTAGTTTATTGGTGTTAATAATGTTCTCAATTGACATTATTTAGTAGTATATTACTTTTTAGTAGGTGTTTACATATTAGAGTGACGAGTGACTTAATGAATACTATCAAAAGACGTGTTTCAACAAAATAAAAATATAACCTTGGTTATCTTTAAAAGTGTTCTATTGTAATTTTTGAACTAACGATCTTATCCTAAAGTTGGTTATATGAACTTGTTAAGCGAATTGTCCAATGCTTATTTATTTTATCGAACATCCAAAGTATTACAGACGAACACTGACACACAAAGTGAAAAAGTTTTCAATAAAGAAGCTCGCTTAAATTATAAATGTAATTTCCTCTCTAGTTGGTTCCCCAGTAAATCGATTTTTTCGAATCCTCTTCTAAAACATATTGGATTGCCAGCTAATTTCCTTTAAATCTGAAATCGATCAAGTTCAATCTCAAAGTCTCAAACTTACAAGATCAAGAATATTCAAAGAATAAAACTTCGTTTTTTAAAAAAAGAAAAAAAAATGTCATGTATAATTAACCGGATTGAGTTGATTTAAATTGATGGCTTTAAAAGGTTAAATGAAAATTTATAAATATTGATTTGACCATATACTATACTAATAATAAATTACATCAATATTGAGATTGAATAATTAAACAAGTAAGGCGCGCTTCACGTAAGTACGCGAGGCGATAATCGCCGGTTTCTGTACGATTAAGTTTAAATATTAAGTGTAATAATTGCATCTCTTTTTCTACACTTCAAGACCTTTAAATTGATGTATAACATCCCATGGTAACTAATAACTATTTTTAGCTACCCGCCATCTTGAAAATAAGTGTAACATTTTTATAGTTGCATATTCATTTTCTACACTTCAAGACCTTTAAATTGATGTACAATATGCCATGGTTACTAAAGTTTTGTTTTTAGTCATCCGCCATTGTAATCCGAGTTGTGTTAAAATGATGCTAACTAGTATCATTATCACTACTTGTTAAGATGAAATACGTAGTAAGACGTCAACGAAAAGATATGTGTTATAATATAAGGTTATTATTAATCGTATTAAAATTAAGATAAAGTTGCAAAATGAATAAAATGTCAACAATACGTAGCTAGAAGAGCATAAGATCAACAGAAGTTGAAGTTAGCTAACTTGGCAGCAGTATGAAGGAAGATGAACTTATATAAATGAGAAGGAGATATAATAACTCAAATAAACCAGTTAAAGGAAAAATAAATCTTTTTAAGTACACTGTAAAAAGTAAAATATACTTGGATGGTACCGGAGCGCAGGAATCCCCCGTAAAGTAAACTAGCAGAACATAAGATCTGTTGAAGTAAGCTAACTGGCAGCAGTGTAGAGGAAGATATAAACGTATATTAACGAGATAGAGAGATAATAAACCAGTTAGCAAACATAAACAAAGGAAATAAATCTTTCTTTAGAGCAGTGTAAAAAGTAAGATATATTATTTTTTATTATTATGGTACCGGAGCGTATCTCTACTAAAGCACCTATCTCAATAGTGAACTAAAAGGTGGCACAATGATAATTATAATCCATTAGATGGAAGTGTAGAGCATTGAAAATTATAAGTAAGTACATACTGCATTTTACAAAATCATTAGAAGATATTATATGGACCTTAAAGCAGATTAAAATAGAGCAATGGTGATAATCCATGAGATAGCGTTCAAAAAAGTGTCTGACTAACATCAACATCAAGCTAGAAATGTTTGTACAAGTAAATATTTTAGTGCCTTTTAAGAATATAGGGTCGGCTTTATTCGTCTGCAGGACATAGCTTGGCAATAGGCATTTGAAAAAAACAAACCGGTGGAGAGTGGCCATGTCACGCCCTTTATGGTGGACAATGTGAATTTCATGATCCAGTGTTCGCAATAAGTTAAACCAACCCTAAAACAATATAATAAAAACTGACTCTAAACTCTTCTTAATCTCTTAGAGATTAAGAACTCACCCGAACGAAAAATAATAATGAAAACAGACTTTAAAATAATAATAAACTGAAAACTTCTTTTAGTTCTTTATTTTATAACAAATTTAATTACTAAAACTTAATTCAAAAGAAATGTGAAAAAAAAAAAATTATTTATATAAAAAAGTAATTAAAAATAAAACTTAAAAAAAGAAGGGAAAAATCGGAAAATTGGCTATGCGAGAAAGAGCAAGAGAATACAGTGGACTTATAATCACGTCTTTTGCTTCTGAAAACTTGGAAAAGTAAAAAAAAAATCCAGAAATAAATAGAACATCTCAAGCAAATAAAATAAAAAAAAGAGTACAGCAGAATCGCTAGACCGAAAAAATATCCCACTTATTTACTTGACAAGCTTTTTTTTGAAAAAAATATGATGTATATTTATCAGTGTTAAAATAATGTAATATTATAAAAATATATTAAGATCCAATTAACATTTCTTTTATTATTTCATACAATATTAATCGTATATTATTATATTTCCCTGAAGTATATTTTATTTTTAAGTAATATTAAACATAGATTTAATATAAGAAATTTATTTTTATCTTAATTAGGTTTTTTTTTTTTTTTTTTTTAGGTAATTTAGAAGTATTATTTTGGTAGTAATGTTTTTTTAGCTGTTTT
>KZ651831.1:191459-201830 GCA_001010745.2 Gerris buenoi
TGGGGCACAGAGGACCGTAAAGGTATGCGGTACACCCCATGCTGTTATTTGAATTTGTAAAGAATGGACATATGGTTCTTGCGCAGGGGCTGAAGATGGCGATGAAAATATTGTTTGTAGCTACTGCCAAAAAAAAAAAAAATCCTACCGCGGGTGGGCAAGCCGAGCGTATTTCCATTGGAAATTTGTAGTATAATTGTTGAGCAGTTTAAACTTCTTTCAAACTACTACGATTATACAAATACTACAAATTTCCAATGGAAATTCGCTCGGCTTGCGGATACCCGCGGTAGGATTTTTTTTCTTTACAAGAATAAAAGTCTTTATTTTGCATAATTTAATTAGCGCAAATTGATGAAATTAACATTTAAATCATAAGTGTGTCGTTACCTTCGACAAACCATCCATATATTCATTTAAATTGGATTAGTTTTCAAAAATGTTGAACATGTTAGACAAACACGAGGCGAAAAGTTTTCCCTGGAGTATGAAACGGGATTTTGTCTTGGAGACATAAAGAATGTTGTTCTACAGAATCGTCAAAATGTTTTTGTTAACCTTCGGTAAGCTCAGAAGCAGAATACAAGGCAGAAAAAATTGAAACAATAAGGAAAAAGTCAACACATTATGTTTTGATTTATTATGTTTCACACTGTACACCGTATGTTTGTTATTACCTCTCTATACTATATAAAATTAGTTCTTTAAAGAAAATTGTTTCTAAGAATATCAATACCATATGAGATTAGAGGGATTGCCTAATAAAACCAATAGTTGGGTATTAACCTAATCTTATATCTTATTTTTAAACGTTATGATTAACTTCAAAAGAAAGCAAACTTTGTTAAGTTTAGGTAATATAGTGTTAGTAAAAAAAACAAAAACAAAAAAACATGTGTTTACTTTTCACTAGTGAGGGTTATATACAATTATTCAAACACAAAAAGAGATATAGGAAGAGATAGGGTTTTCTTAGTGCCTATAAGCTATAATAATAGTTTCGAAGCTGAGAGTAAACGGCAGTTGTAAGCTGGCCAGATGATCGTATCTCTGTTTCCTTTAGTGTGCATAAGGTAGAAACAGTAAATGCGGCATGATAAGATGATTCCATTTGAATTTCTCCTATTAAGCGATTCTAAGCTTGCAGAGATGCAGAAACCTAGGTTTTAACAACTCCACACAAGCACACAAATGGAAATAGCAGACATAGATCACATATGACATCGAAAGGATCATAAAGATACCAGCTAGTGAATTTATAGAACAAGATTTAATCATTTAAAATGAAAGTATACTTGAACTATGCTTGTAATACGATCTGCTGTTCACATTAAAACGAATAATGTTTCAGAGCTTTAGGACGAAATCACTGTAGGAGCAGGAGGGACCAACGAAGGATAATCTAGGTCTAGGGGACAGAGACAGATGGCTCTCCCAAACTCCATAGAGGAATGTCAACCATACGTACACCTCCTAGCATAACAGAGAAATGCTTAAATCTCTTCTTTATTACATCTGCAGTCCAGCAGGCTACTGCAAAATGATGAACCAAAACAGTCGTTATATAGTAATATAGTAGACTTCTTTGGCCATCAAAACACTTTCTATACCAAAAACTATACGCTATATTGCAAAATCCCTAATAAAACGCCTTAAGATAAGCCCACGAATTAAAATTTACTAATAAGAAAAGTAAGATTCATCTATATAAAATTAAAATGTTGTCGGTACATTGGTCAGAATTGAAAATTAGTTGGATACTTTTTCTATTTATACATTCCGAAAACCGAATCCGGCATAATTTTTTTCGTGAATGCGTGTCTGTTGCCCCAGTCAAATTTTATAGGCGCAAAACTGGCTAAGAGAAATCGATTAATTTTTTTCAGGGTTGAGCGCAAAAATGTTGCACAATTTGTAGACTTGGTTTCATCGAAAAATATTGAGTAGAACCAAAGTTATTAAGGCTCTACAGCTCTTTGAGGTTAGAAATATCATTAAAATGAAAATCTTATTGGTTCTAAGCAAGATATCAAAAATCTAAGTTATAAAACATAATGTATAAAAATAATAACAAAAACTTAGGCTGACAGTGAAGGAGATTATGATTTAACGTTTCTATGTTGACCCATAACCCATAACCAAAACCCACTAATCAAAATATTTGGTTACTTCTAGACCACCAAAAGGCTCGCGGTTTTATTTTTTTGCGTTTGGTCGGAAACCGTCTGGAAAAATCCGAAAAGTTAAAAAAATTGTATCACCTCCCTTAAAAAATTAAAGATGGCGGAAGCAACTTTAAAGTTCTTTTGGAGGCTTATTACGGCTTAATGGGAAGTTGAATCGAAAAGCAGATTGCACCAGCGGTAACTGATTTTAAAAGATCTACAACTTTGGTCCTTTGAAATAGAGTCAAATTTAATATTTATTTATTTAAAAAAAAATTGACTTTGAGCTCTTATGGCGTCCGCAATTGTTGACCGATTTAATTTCCAATTGGGATTCTTAAACCTATCACAAATGCTCTTTAAATCGAATATTTATTATGAAGGGGTGAAACCAATAGTAAATAATATTTCATTAAAATATGTATGATTATGACTAGAGAGGTTAGTAGAATGTAACACAATATTTACATAACAATATTTATGTACTACAAAGTAATATGATAAAAACTTGAGCACTTGTGTCGATGGCTAAAAACAACCTTATATTGAATGGGAAATAAGGCTTGCAGCAACCTTCGACTTTCACGAGAAGCGTTCACACTAAGTAAATCATTCTATAATTATAATTATGACTTATGACTAGAGAGTAGAGAGGTTAATAAAAAGTAATACAACAATTTTGTCACGACAATTTTATAAAAACAAACGCGTTTCGACATTTATATCATATTCTATATAAGTGTTAATATTTAACATACTAAGGGAAAAATTCTATATACTCCATATTTATTTTACACGCTTTTATGACATAAAATAACAAAACAAAGTGGGGGTAGAGTGGGTCAATAGAAGGATTAAGGAACCAAAGGTAAGGGATACGGATGCTATGTCAGACATAAAATTATTTGATAAATGCTTAAAGCTAAACAATAATATCTTTATTTAACTACAACTATAAAATAAATGTACATTAAAACTAATATACATAAAATTCATAGCCGTAAAGCAGCGATTGGTCAGGTAGGTCACAACATTGAAAGGAAACCGAACATATTAATCAAATTTAAAGACATCAAAGTACAACCCTATGTCAACAAAATAATTAGAGAAGCAATCGGCAAGGAAAACCAGACGGAAAACTTCGACAACAAGGTTGATTTTCCCTAAACAAATTTGTTTTTACTTAGTTCACGAGACATCCCGTAATTTCGCAGGTAGCAACAACCTAGTCCGAAATGTCAAGATAACGGCCACAACCGAGGTTTCAATATAAAACTTTGATCCTGAACAGAACAGAAAAATATTACCTAAAATTGTAGTTTAGTTTATGATATCATCAATAGGTCTGATGTTATATTACAAGTGTTGAAGCGTAGTTTTTGATCGAGAAGAAGAATTTATCTTACAAACGGAATAAAGCGTACAACATTTTTATAGCACCTATATAAAAGAAATCCTAGAATAAAAGAATAAAAGAAATCCTATAAGGAAGATTTTTATTTTCCACGAGGATACTACTATATTTTTCAGTTCTGAAGTTTATTAGGAAAACACCAATGATCATACCTTTTTTTTTTTAAAAAGTAGCATTAGACCAGCTTTAAAAAAACTGCTATCAGTAGCAAGGGTTTAAAGTTTAAACAATGGTCTTGTCTTACTCTTCATTTTAATCACGGATACACTATGTTCTTAGTATAATAGATAAAAGATAGTATTCTTTAAGAACTTTCACAATGTGACAATGAGAGCCCTCCTAATCTGCTTTAAGCTTAGCCACGCTTCTATTAACTATTAACTGGTAGGACCGGCTTCTTAATTAGGTAGTTTTAGCTTCAATAAAAAAAAATATATATATGTATACCTATATTTTTTAACTAACATCAATCATCACTATATTTTAAAGTTTGTAATATCATAAAAACGTTATACTAAATCAATAATATTCTAGATACATAATTTATGAACAGAAAATTATGAATAAATAATTAATACCATCAATTAAATAGTGAGTATATTAATAACTCCATATGGTCTCATTAAAAACAATAAATATCTAATAAATCAATACCAATATATAAACTTATTTATTTATAATCACTTAAATAAGTTTGACCTATTTGGTTTAATTATTAAGTCAACTTTATACTTTCAAGTATGAAAATAAATAAAAAATAAATTAACCCAATTACAGTCATTCCAATTTATTATTTTAACTTTCACCGCCTTTCTAATGAGGAAATCACGTGACTTCTAGAATTAGGCATCGTTCGAAACTTTAAATTTTGTTAGTTTTTTTTTTATATTTTCTATATTTTAAGAGAAACTCGAATGCTACGAATAAAAATCGGTCAGAGACAACTCAGACAAACTTTCTCATATATGTACATTTAATTACTATTGGAAATTTCATCAAAAATATCATAAAAATAACTTCCCCCGGGCGAAGAATAGAACCCGGGCTCTCTCCCTCCGTGTTTTAAGCTATTTTCTCCGGAACTAGATTTTTCCCGGGAAAACGGCTTATATCATTAGATTCGTATTTAAATTGACTACATTTTAGAATTTTTTAATCAAAATCGTCGGAACCGTTTTCGAGAAATAATTTTTTTTCGTNAAAAGCAACCGAAAGGAAGGATGAAGGGGGTGAAAGGACGGTGACGGTGTAGGAACCCGGGTAACCTACCTTTGACTTGTAGTTTGGAAGTGAACCTCACTTCCGAGGCGGGGTTGGATGCGACACAGGTGTATTCGCCAGAGTGAGCGGAAAGAAGAGAGGATATGGAGAGAAGCGAAGTATACTGGTCGAGAGTCGAAACATTGAGCGGCAGGTCCGGAGGAAGTGGCGCTCCATCCTTGAGCCACGCTATGCTGAGGGGAGGATCCCCGGCAGACACCCCGCAGACGACACGGGTCCTGGAGCCCTCGGCCACTCCCTCGCCGGCGAACGAGAACGGCTCTATAGCCGGGGGCACTTCTCGTTACACCGTGCGAGTTCGGGTCGGAGAACAGGGTTTGATCAAAAAGAAAAAAGAAAAAAAGGAAAAGAAAATTAGACTAAAAAAAGTTGAGCTTCCAAACTCTTTTTGTTAAAAAAGATACCATTGACGACCAAACGCTGTGTGTGGACGACTTCTGCAGCGGGGTTCCTGGCTACGCAAGAATAGTTTCCGTTGTGCTCCGGAGATAGACTCTCTATTAATAGAATACTATTGAAGTTGTCCACTTGTTGAACAGCCAAGTGATGCTTGGGATCCAGGGGTCGGCCGTCTTTGAGCCAGCTCACCGTCAGGGGAAGGTCCCCCTTGGTTACGCTACAAGTCAGCGAGGCTCTCTCACCTAAGTGGAGCACTCTATCCGTACTAAACGGACTTATCTTAGGTGGGACTGAAAGTACAATGCATCACATTTATCATAAAATCCTTCAATACATTTTGTTTACCCCTGTTAATCTTTGGAAAAAGCATTAGGTATAATAAAGTCGTATTTAGTTCAATAACAGCAATATAAATTGACGAACTAATTCACATGGTCATATAACAACATTAAGGTAATGGTTATAAGATATCCTAATGAGCCTAGAAATTCTTACTTCCTCTATTTTACTTTTACTTACGAATTAGTTTACTATTTTATCTCCTAGATATCATAATAGGCTTTGTAATGTTTATAACTATTAATAATTAATACCCGAAAGAAAAATGGTGAATGGTCACATGAGTATAATTTTATCCAACTTCTAGAGGGAATTGAAAAGAGAATGAATTGGGCCTCTCAGTTTCCACCGGGGTCACATTTATTCTTATTCAATATTGAATGTGCGCAGAAAATTATATTGAACCAACAGTGAGCTAATTATGGCCTGCCATTTAGTCGGAAGAGTATTTTTCGTGGTTCGCAAAAATGTTAAACGACAGACCGGCATTGCAGGCAGGAGACCAAAAATGCTGATATATATATATATATATATGTTATATATAATATGTTATATATGTTACAGTATATATATGTTATATATAATAAATATGTTATTGTGTAGGCTCAGCATTAAGTTCAAGGTCTTCTGGAGGTGATTGCGTTATGTTTAAAGTGTATTCCTTAATTCCGACGTGTCGCCTCCTATGCTGGAGACATCTTAAAAGATTACCCTGAAGATGCCTCCAGCATGGGTGGCGAAACGACAGAGTACACTTCAAACATGACGCGGTCATCACCGGAAGACCTAGAACTTAATAAATATGTTAAATATAAATACGAATTAAAAAAATGCAGCCACTTTGTGTGGAAGCAGCATCATAAAGCTTCCTCGTGTCCTATAATTGGACGAATTACGAATGGTCACATGAGATTTGAATCTGTTACGATTCCCAAGTCAAGCTTATCTTAATGCAATATTATAATTCCCCAGGTTTGGGACCATCTGTGGCCAACTTTCAACAAACCATCCAAATTTCTTCAAAATCGGATGATTACTTATAAATATAACTATGGTTGCAGAAGGTTAAATTTACTATGGGAAAAACAAAGGGGTAAGTATGACCTACCATCCAAATGTCATTAAAATGGTGGTTTGATAAAAAAATGCTGAACGACAAACACAAGAACCACAAATGTTCCCTGATGTCTGAAGCGGATTTCTGTCAAAAATTTTTAAAATTGGAGAAAAAAAAAACATTCTTTATAATGATTACAAAACTCTTCTTTTTTGCTTCCGTTACCTTCGGTAAGCTCGAAAACAAAAACGGGATGCTACTAACTACTACGGATATAATGTTGATTTATTTATTTTAAAAAAATACTAAATTGGACTAAAAATAAATTTGGTTAAACTGCTAATAGGGAATAAATACGATAAACGAAGAAAAACGGAAATGATTGCGGGGTTTGGATGACATATTGATTAAAGGACCAGTTCCGACAAAAGAATGTCGTTTTGATGGTAAGAAAAAACGAAACAAAATAAGACCGATTGAAATCCCAGCCTGGATTAGGATCTTCTTTACATGTAGAATCTGGGTATTGTAGAACGGGACGACATTGAACGTTGAATGTGAATGTTAGTATGGGGGCTTGCTTAATAGCAGAACTCGCCAGTTAAAACAGGTGCTGACACCCTGCTCAGGTCTCGAATGTCAAGGAGAAGTGGAGTTGCATAACTCGTTCTTAACTTGGACTCGGTCAGCTGGTACTGCATCCATACTTAAAACTAGTCTCCATATCGTATAGCACGAGGTCAAAGTTCGCATCACACTACACACCTTAAACAAAACCCATACTTCCCAATTACCACTCCTCTGTTTAAAGACACTTCACTACGCGTTATAATCCCTATTTTCAAACATTATAATCTTAAAAATATATCGTAGTTTAAAATTATATAATAAGGCGAGTAATTTTAATAGTAGGTATGACAAACAATTATTTTCACCCATCAACGGGTAGAGCTTCGCGAAGAACCTCATAAATTTGGTCCTCTTATTTGAACATCCAGATAAAAAACTGACTTAGCTGATTTATATCTTAGCTGATCTAGATTAGATATTCACACAGGGGGGGGGAGCGCCATAAAATTTTTCGGGGAAATCCAATTTGAGGGTACTTTTTTGAGATTGAGAGGGATTTTTGAATATTCCAAGTGATTCAGGCAGTTATTTGGGGGATTTGCGCTATGAGCCTTGGAGGAGACGGGCATCCCTGGGAAGATCTAGATCTACAAGATATGATAAGGTTTTATAAGTTTGATAAGTGAAGTTTCGAAATCACTGGAGAGATCGTTTTTAAAGTAGGTTAGAGATGGTCGCATTAGGAAGGGCTGGATTTTAGATCCTATATCTCAGCAATAATTTATAGGACGAACGGTTCAACCACAAATTTATCATGTACGCTAATTTTAACTTTAACCAGAAATAAGTATATTTTTGTTTATTTTTCAATAGAATCCGTCAGCCCCTCAACGCCGGGATGTACCTCTTAGCATGTTTTTAAAGACAAATGAATCTCTTTCAATTGAAAGACTTGTGTAAATAGTCTGCCAATTAGTGAGGAACATAGCTTCCTCGCATCATATCACGTACTTTACTGAAGTTATACGCTTTTGCAACCCATTATTGTATTGGGCTAACTGTAGGCTATTCTAGACAAACCATCCAAATGTATTCTTTAAAGGATAAATAAATGTGTTGGTGTGCATGAGGAAGAGAAAAAAATGGCTGCAAAAGGTTAAAACTTATAAGTAATCAACTATGGGCTTATTATGAGCAAACTTATCCAAATTTCAATAAACTGGTCAAAGTAGTTTTTAAGTTATGTTAGTTCGCAAAATTTGAACGACAGACATACCAACAGACACGGGTCGAAAAATAATATTCCCTCATGCCTGAAACGGATTTTTGACAAGGAATTTTTACATTGGATACACAAAAAAATCTTATAAAATTCTCATTGCTTCTGCTGCAGTAAGCTAGGAAGGAAAATATATATGTGTAATAAAATATATTATTTAAAATTTAATTTAATTATCATAAACAAATTTATGATAATAAAAGTGGGCTTTACATAAAACAAAATTAGGTCTAATAGAATTTTAAAACAAATCACTTTTAAGAGTGGAGAGTATTTATTTACTGTATTCTACAGTTCTCCTTTGATCTAATCATACCAAAAGGAATTAATTGAAGGGTAACTAATCGATGGTTTGTATCGTGTACGTGTATGATGTATAGGGAGGTTTCAGCCCACTACATTTCCATTTGTACCTTTAATATTAAAATATATGTTCATTTTTGTATACATATATTAAGGTTTTACCAAAAATAATTGTACTATAATGAAAATAAAATAAATTTTAACAATTTTAAT
This sequence comes from Gerris buenoi, assembly GCA_001010745.2. Taxonomy (NCBI): domain Eukaryota; kingdom Metazoa; phylum Arthropoda; class Insecta; order Hemiptera; family Gerridae; genus Gerris; species Gerris buenoi. The sequence continues at coordinate 200,480 of KZ651831.1, forward strand.
TAAAAAGGCTTTAATTGCAAGAGAAAATAAAAATTTTACATCGTACATATCGGTATGCTTACATATTTCTATGAGTAATTAATGCTTACATTAAAGACATTAGAACTGTTATTTCATGGAAGAGGTGTAGATCAATAACCAAACAACGTCTTCACACAAAATAATTGTATTATTACAATTGACCGGTTTCGGCTGTTCTAATGCAGCCTTCTTCAGATAATCTACAAACCAAATAACAAACTAAATTTAGAAGTATACAAAGAGGTTGCAAGATGTTATTTCAATCAACAAAAGAGATAAATTCATATGAAATGTCTCTTTCAACAGAATGAGCAGAAGACAAATATCTAGTGGCGGAAGGGAGTCGATGAAACAACGACAGTATTCCTTTTTTTTTACAAAGAAATATAAAAACGTTTTTGAGCGGAACGTTATCTTGGTACTGAGTTATGTAACTAAGCGTTGACAGACGCAAAATGAGTTAAGAACCTGCCTGTGTCACACATTCTCCAACGTCAACGACAAGATTTTCAAAGTTTATTTCAAACCGGGGGGAAAAGTTTTAATAAAGACAATTGCTTAGGGAGAGACAGAAGATAATGACACTTGAATAAATCAAAGTAAAACCAAACACAAGTCGACTCTTCTCAACTAGGAAAGGGAGAATTCCCCCATATATGAGGTAAAAAAGCAAAAACCTTGTATTGAACTTGTATTTGACTTCATCTCGGATATACCACAGCTTTTAGAAAACACACAACACACATCTCTATGCAAATCTCTCAAAATATTTACTACATAAAAACCTTCTTAACAAAAATCCCGTCAAGTACTTGCCAGCAAGTTACTAAAAGGGTTTCTTCGGTCATAAGAATTATTATAATTATTATTATATATTTTTAGGGTTTCGAGGTCGTCCTAGAAACCCTTATGCTTTTGGTAGTGTGTCCGTCCGTCCGTCGCAACTTGGATTATATCTCCCAACCTACTGACGCTATTGACTTGAAATTTGGTATATAAGTTTATAAACATTTTTGCCCAAAAATAGAAAACCTATTGCGAACTTTAACACAAATTTCTGCGATCTGCGATCAATTGCGATCACCGCGCAATATTTTACATTTTTTGTAATTTTCAAGTTGGGTATCATTTCAAAGGTATTGAAATGTAGATTACAAATATGTATCGCATTTTCAAAATGGCGGCCATTTTACCCCCCAAAAAATTCAAACAAACCCAAAATTTACCCCCCCTGCACTACCCCATTAGAATAGGTCCTAAAATAAGGCAAAAATACATAAATATAAATCTCTTTAGTCCAATAAAATTTCCAGGAGTTGATTTAAAAAAA
>KZ651831.1:203786-214048 GCA_001010745.2 Gerris buenoi
AAAAAAAGAATTAATTAAATTGAAAAATTATTTAATTAATTAATTAATTTGTTAAAATGTTTTTGTATTGGTAGAGAGTCTATGTGCAAGTTTCAGCTCGATCGGATAAGTAGAAGAGGGTTAACTAGCCTTCCAAAAATGTTGACGCCAGGCACCCACTCCCCCAGGCACCCAGGCACAAAAGTGAAGTTAATATAAAGGATTTAAAAACAGCAATAATGTCACCCACAATATTTATAATAATTATAAGCAAAAACGTTTCGACATTCTTTATCATCTTTAGTAAAGTCTTAACATAGTGAGTGAAAGACTACAAACTACCTATTTACTTTCCAAGCTTTTAGGACCTAAAATAACAATGCAAAGTGGGGGTAGATTAGGGCTATAGAATGGTTCAAAAATTCCTGAGATTTGACTCTCATGACCACCATTTTAGAAAATAGGTCCAATTCCTCGTTTATCCCAAATATTGTGAAAACTTTAAAAACGTTGGACTAAGAGAAAGTAAAATATTGCGTCAAATACGGAAGATTTACCTTAGAAAGTTAAATTACTAGAATTCTTGGAAAATTTACTATACAACTATGTTTATTATTTCAGATTTTACATGGTTCTAATGAAAAGAAATATCTTTGTCTAATGAAAAGAAACATTTTTGTAAATAATTTAAAAAAACGTTGATAAAACTTTATAATATAAGACAATGTATTTTCATTTGTACTTATAAAGGAAACGTTTTTGAGCTTCCGGGCAGTGGCGTAGCTAGCTCTGAAAGCGCCCGCCCGCAAGATAAATAAATGCGCCCCTTAATAACACGCGCCTTTTACTTAATCCATATTTATTTATGAGAATCAAATAAGTAGCTTAGGCAATATTAAGGATTTTTTTTTAAATATTAGTAATAGATTTCAAAAAAAGTAAATATAATAATAATTGAAGGGAAAAAAGTTAAATTTTTGTAATTTCTTTACAACGAGTTTTATCGTTGTATTAAAATGGCGCCTGTACTTAGGGCTCAAATTGTGCAGAATTAAAATTAGGAATGAAGCCTGTGATTAGATTTTTGATATCTTGCTTAGAACCAGAATAATTGTAATTTTACTGTTTTTCCTAACCTCAAAGGGTGGTAGAGCCTTAAGGACTAGGTAGTTTTTAAATGATGGTGGATTGAATGTGCAAAAAAAAAAGGTTTTCCTGAACAAAACCACAACACTTCAAATTCAGGTTCTTACAGGAAATTTGACGCTGAACAAAAAAGGTCCTATATGGACTTACACAGCTTCGTTTTCGAGATGTTCCTAAAACATCACTTTTGGGCGTTTATCCTTACAATTCTCAAATACCTACGCTTTTTCCATAATACTCATTGAAGCAAATCTTGTAGAGAGTATAATTATACTAATTTTAGCTCTCTATATCAAAATCCTTTAAAATTGAGCGCTGATGGAATCACCTTAATGGATTAACTGATAAAATGACAGAGGACGTAGAATTTCTACATTTCGCTGAAAATCAGGGGTTTGTTGTATACAGTGCTGACTATTGATATCAGTCAACGAAAAATTATTTTCTCTACAAGTAAAGGTTTCCTTCAAGGTTTTTTGTGATGAGAAGAGTATTGAAGAATTTGAAAGATAAACGTCCTACAATTATATTTTACTTTCTCATATAAAGAGAAAGTATTGTGATGGCGCGAAAATTCGATTTTGGTATTTTGATAGATTATAAGGTCTCCTGAATCCAAAAAAGTGGGTTTTAAAAAATGTCTGTCGTCTCTCTGTGCAGACGCCTGGAGCCTAAACTACTGGGCTGATTTTGACGAAATTTGGCATACATGTTCAGAAAAATCATACCCCGAAGCAAATCGCGAAATTAATTATAGCTCCAAATTTGGGGACCCCCTAAAAACACTGAAAAACCGTGAAAAAAAAATATATCTCGAAAACTGTTCCGACGATTTTTATTTAAAAAATTCAAAAAACGTACTTCATTTAAATACGAATCTAACGATATAAGCAGTTTTCTCGTGAAAAATCTAGATCCTGAGAAAATAGCTTTAAAAGCGGACGGAGAAAGTCCGGGTTCGATTCCCCGCCGAGGAGAAAATAGAAGATATTTTTATGTTACATTTTGATAAAATGTTCAATAATATAATTAAATGTACCTATGAAAAATAATGAATGGAAAAAATGGGCTAAGTAATAATGAACTCGTATATGAGAAAGTCGTCTGAGTTGACTCGGACCGATTTTTGGCAAATATCTCGAAAACGAAACTGCTCTGGAACCACGTTTAAAGGAACTTTTTTTTTGAGCGTCTAATTTCCTATAAAACCCAAATTTTTGTTGAGATTCGCAGTGAAGTTTTAATAATTTAAGCTTTGAAAAGGATCATTCAGCCGATGCTGTAGTAATGGATAAAGCAAGGATTAAAATAAATGCTCATCATACTTCAGGAAAATTAGATGACGGAATATTAGAACGATTTTTTTTTTTTAATTTACTTACACAAACAAACAATACATTTGATGAAATATATATTTTTTAATACCTTTTAATGTAATTATTATTATTTATTTATTTTATTAATGTGTATTATTATTATATGTATTTTAATTTTTTTTTTCACTTTCTCCCTTTTTAAAGTTCTGCTTATTTTTTCTCCTCCAATTTTGCGCCCCCCTCAAGCCTGCGCCCGCCCGCGGCCCCGATAGCTACGCCACTGCTTCCGGGGTATTAGGATAATAATCAATTGGACCTTATTTGTAGAGAAAAAATAATCTTTAATTATGCATAGCTGCCCAGAGAACTGTCAAAGACCTGAAATGTATAATTTTCCAATTCATCAATGATCGGATAAGTAGAAGAGGGTTAACTAGCCTTCCAAAAATGTTGACGCCAGGCACCCACCGGCACCCAGGCACAAAAGTGAAGTTAATATAAAGGATTTAAAAACAGCAATAATGTCACCCACAATATTTATAATAATTATAAGCAAAAACGTTTCGACATTCTTTATCATCTTTAGTAAAGTCTTAACATAGTGAGTGAAAGACTACAAACTACCTATTTACTTTCCAAGCTTTTAGGACCTAAAATAACAATGCAAAGTGGGGGTAGATTAGGGCTATAGAATGGTTCAAAAATTCCTGAGATTTGACTCTCATGACCACCATTTTAGAAAATAGGTCCAATTCCTCTGTTTATCCCAAATATTGTGAAAACTTTAAAAACGTTGGACTAAGAGAAAGTAAAATATTGCGTCAAATACGGAAGATTTACCTTAGAAAGTTAAATTACTAGAATTCTTGGAAAATTTACTATACAACTATGTTTATTATTTCAGATTTTACATGGTTCTAATGAAAAGAAATATCTTTGTCTAATGAAAAGAAACATTTTTGTAAATAATTTAAAAAAACATTGATAAAACTTTATAATATAAGACAATGTATTTTCATTTGTACTTATAAAGGAAACGTTTTTGAGCTTCCGGGCAGTGGCGTAGCTAGCTCTGAAAGCGCCCGCCCGCAAGATAAATAAATGCGCCCCTTAATAACACGCGCCTTTTACTTAATCCATATTTATTTATGAGAATCAAATAAGTAGCTTAGGCAATATTAAGGATTTTTTTTTAAATATTAGTAATAGATTTCAAAAAAAGTAAATATAATAATAATTGAAGGGAAAAAAGTTAAATTTTTGTAATTTCTTTACAACGAGTTTTATCGTTGTATTAAAATGGCGCCTGTACTATTAATCTTAGGGCTCAAATTGTGCAGAATTAAAATTAGGAATGAAGCCTGTGATTAGATTTTTGATATCTTGCTTAGAACCAGAATAATTGTAATTTTACTGTTTTTCCTAACCTCAAAGGGTGGTAGAGCCTTAAGGACTAGGTAGTTTTTAAATGATGGTGGATTGAATGTGCAAAAAAAAAGGTTTTCCTGAACAAAACCACAACACTTCAAATTCAGGTTCTTACAGGAAATTTGACGCTGAACAAAAAAGGTCCTATATGGACTTACACAGCTTCGTTTTCGAGATGTTCCTAAAACATCACTTTTGGGCGTTTATCCTTACAATTCTCAAATACCTACGCTTTTTCCATAATACTCATTGAAGCAAATCTTGTAGAGAGTATAATTATACTAATTTTAGCTCTCTATATCAAAATCCTTTAAAATTGAGCGCTGATGGAATCACCTTAATGGATTAACTGATAAAATGACAGAGGACGTAGAATTTCTACATTTCGCTGAAAATCAGGGGTTTGTTGTATACAGTGCTGACTATTGATATCAGTCAACGAAAAATTATTTTCTCTACAAGTAAAGGTTTCCTTCAAGGTTTTTTGTGATGAGAAGAGTATTGAAGAATTTGAAAGATAAACGTCCTACAATTATATTTTACTTTCTCATATAAAGAGAAAGTATTGTGATGGCGCGANTATTTTGATGGAGTCCAAAAAAGTGGTTTTTAAAAAAAATGTCTGTCGTTTCTCTGTGCAGACGCTTCGAGCCTAAACTAATGGGCCGATTTTGATGAAATTCGCAGGCATACATTTTCAGAAAAATCATACCCCGAGGCAAATCGTGAAATGAATTTTAGCTCCAAATTTGGGGGCGCTACCCCCACAAAACTCTGATAAACTGTGAAAAAAAAATTATTTCTCGAAAACTGTTCAATTAAAAAATTCTAAAACGTAGTTCATTTATATACGAATCTAACGATATAAGCCGTTTTCCCGTGAAAAATCTAGTTCCTGAGGAAATATCTTTAAATGCGGACGGAGAAAAGCCGGGTTCGATACCTTGCCGAGGAAAAGTAGAAGATATTTTTATGATACATTTTGATAGAATGTTCAATAATAATTAAATGTACCTAAAGGTGGTTAGAGTTTATGAAAAATAATAAATGGAAAAATGGGCTATGTATAATAATGAACTCGTATATGAAAAAGTTGTCTGAGTTGACTCGGACCGATTTTTGGCAAATATCTCGAAAACGAAACTGCTTTGGAACCTCGTTTAAAGGAATTTTTTTGTTGAGCGTCTAATTTCCTATATAAAACCCAAAGTTTTGTTGAGATTCGTAGTGAAGTTTTAATAATTTAAGCTTAAAAAAGGGTCATTCGGCCGATGCTGTAGTAATGGATAAGCAAGGAATAAAATAAATGCTCAACATACTTCAGGAAAATTAGATGACGGAGTCTTAGAACGATTTTTTTTTTAATTTACTTACGCAAACAATATGTTTGATAAAATACATATATTTTTAATACCCTTTAATGTTATTATTATTATTTATTTATTTTATTAATATGTATTATTATTATATGTATTTTAATTTTTTTTTTCACTTTCTCCCTTTTTAAAGTTCTGCTTATTTTTTCTCCTCCAATTTTGCGCCCCCCTAAAGCCTGCGCCCGCCCGCGGCCCCGATAGCTACGCCACTGCTTCCGGGGTATTAGGATAATAATCAATTGGACCTTATTTGTAGAGAAAAAATAATCTTTAATTATGCATAGCTGCCCAGAGAACTGTCAAAGACCTGAAATGTATAATTTTCCAATTCATCAATGATCTATATCATAACTATGCCATACATTAAAACTCTCTGATTTAGTTCCGCGATGTTTACTTAAGTTAACAGGACTAAGATGAATATTTTTACTTTTAACGAAGATTTTTGTCCCATTCTCTGTGAATAAGTAGGATTTCCTTTCAATTTCCGAGATTATCGAAGATCGATGGAAGCATTATAAAAAAACAAAAAAATAAAATCGTTCTTGGTGCGGGCTCCTCGCCTGTCCATACCTAAATCCGGCCCCGGTTCTATTGTATTGTTACTACATTAAATAAATAGTAGTTAATCACGATGAGTGTCATAGTTAAAGATATTAAAAAGTGGAGGAGGGTTGTAGAGTAGGGGAACCAGGTGCCTTCCTCCTGCACCCCTTACAAAACCTTAACCATCATGTAGCCCCTTTAAACTATTAGTTTTGTCCTTTTAACTACATATTTTAAAAGTATATCACATCACAACACAAAAACTTCCGTTTTTATCAAGATAAAATGATACTTATCGGTTTCAATCGTAGCTTAGAACTTATGAATGAAGTCTAGCTAAAATCGATATGTTAGAACGATATTGTTAAAAACGTCATTGTCTCTCTTTTAGACGATCTTAGATTGTAACCTAAATACATACTTTTATAGCGATGCCGCTGTGAGTTAAAAAAATAAATAAATCCTACCGCGGGTATCCGCAAGCCGAGCGAATTTCCATTGGAAATTTGCAGTATTTGTATAATCGTAGTAGTTTGAAAGAAGTTTAAACTGCTCAACAATTAAACTACAAATTTCCAATGGAAATTCGTTAAAAGATCTCGACGACGAGGACTTCATTTACTCTTACAAAAAATGTGATTATAACAAGATGCCCTTATAACTATGCCCACATAGAAAATTATATTTGATTTTAATGAATTTCTTAGTGAGCTTTGATTCTAGGGAATGATTAAGGAAGTTTGCTTGGTTTTGTTTAAATGATCATTTAGTCTGACGCCTCTTATAATCTTGAGTAAGTATGAATCATTGTGGTTGAATATAGAATTTAAATTAATCACCAGTATAATACTTTATTTAATCGATTTACTATAAAAACTTATATAAAAAGATCCAGGGGCACAAGGTTTTTGAAATCAGGAGAGGTCCTTATAAAAATTTCGAATAGATAATTCAATTTCAGGTGTTTTTGAATGAGCAGTACCAGGTGGAAAATTCAAAAAATAAACTATTGTATTATAGTATTATCTATCAGATGCCTTTTTTTATCATTATTAATGAAAGAAAACAAACTAAAGTCATCCATTTAAAAGTATTTAAATTTTAAATTTAGAAATCATTGTGATATTTCTTCTCACTTCTCAATCATAAAGAAAGAATGATTGACTTACTTACTTCATTCATTGCTTTTAATTGTGAAGCCAGTCTTAACTGCGTACGCAGGTGTCATCCTNGGATTTCTTGTAAGCACGATAGCGCTCGAACGAATTGACGTATCAAAATGAAAATTGCACCGAAAAATCAAGCTCGTTGAGAAGACGATCCCCTCTGAAATTATCCCTCTTAATTTTAATAGTACTATAGTACTATTTAAATAATAGAGTATTTATTTTTTTGTATTTTTATTTTATAGGAATTTAAACTAAATTTATCATAATATAGAGGAAACGTTTAAAAAGATTAATATGTTTCAATTTGAGAAAGGTACACTTCGATTTTAGTGAGTAGTGAATGTAAATATTTTTCATACTTTATGATGGTGTATTATATATAGGCAGATAAAAGGTTTTTTTTTTTTTGTTTTTTTTTGTTTTTTTTTACCGAAACCTTAACATATTGATTTATTTATAATCAATTTATAATTCAAATTTAATAAAAGAATCAGTAGAGGTCTAAAAGAATCCGGCAAATGTCATTATGACAGCGAGAGATGCCCATAAAAAAAGATAAAAGCACCACCTGCCTTACAACAAATAATATGCAACACAGAAGTGGCTTCTCTCTTCTATATTTAGATTACATCATGAAATATACGAATTACACATAAGATGTAAATAAATAAATATATTTTGTTAAAAATTAAAAAAAAATACAATTTGTAAAATATTAGTAACAAGATTACAAAAAATAAAAATACCAAGAATCAAGACTTAGAAAAAATTTGCTGCACCACAATTAATACTTACGAATAAAAAATTTGCTGCACCACAATTAATACTTACAAACATCGGCAAGTTCAGAAGCAAAAGTGCAAGCATGTTTTTTTTTTAAATTTGTGATACATTAGATAAATGCTTATTTTTAAACTTACTATTGTAATAAATGATAAAAAAAAGAAAAATCATTGAATAAAACCAATTTTCATTTTTTTTTCAATAAAAAAAATTAAATGTATCTCAAATATGTACTCAAATTTTAATTTCCATACCAACAAAAACTCCCAAAAGATTTTTATCCTCAAGTCTACCTAACTAAAAACTACCATAGAAATAAAATGTATTTACAAAGAAAAACCAATGTTTTTTTTAGCTGAATTGAAGTAAAAATTCAACAAATAAATAAATCTGAAACATAAATTCAAACAGCAAATGTATAAAAGATAGATAGTGAGGTGGAATAATATTGTCAAGTGCAAAACATCTACGGAGTGATCTATTTTTAGATAAATAATAATAAAATATTCAGATTTTCTTTTTTGTTTTCATTCCATTACTGCTTACCACCATCACAAGAATATTTCCATAAAGCTTTTATTCCAACTTCTTTTTCCTACGGTGTATTTAAATAAAATATAACTAATCCATAAATAGTTAATATTACAGAGATATAGGGTAAATTGTAATTGGAATAACATGGAGGAATAACTCCCTGAAAAAACTTCAAGACAGAAATCCGTTTCAGACATCAGGAAACACTTTAGGTTCCTTGTCTGTCTGTCTATAGGTTTTTCGATCAATTTTTGTGAAAAATCATATTCTAATCGTCTGATTTTAATGATATCTAGGTCATAATTAGCCCATTGTTGGTCCTGTATAGGTTTCAACCTTATGCTCCCATTTGTTTCTCTTCCACATGCGCACAAGCATACACCACCTATATCTTCAAAGGTAGTAACTGACTTTAATGAAATTTTAATTGTTCGTCGAAAGCAACCCGCAGATAGCCCCAGATTAATTGCAATCGTATGCGCTCTTTAAATTTTGCTAAATTTATACTTTAATACATGTAAAAAATAAAAACAATTTTGACAGATTTAAAAAACGGGGGACAAATGAAATAAATTGGATAATAATAGGTTATAAAAGCATTCATTCAAATTTACGACATATGACGCGAGGGAACTTATGAGCCACACTAATTGGCAAGATAACTTAACTACAAATTTAAATGTTTATGTTTTCTTACGACCCAGACAAACACAGGAATAAGTTATAAGGATCCTCGGATTTGGCTGGAGACCCTAAAAATGGATTATTTTTCTACCGTGCGTCGCTTAAAAGAAACGAAAGAAAGGCAACAAATTCTATAAAGCGCCAAAATAATCAGTATAAGCCTCCCTTCTCCTCATACATCAATGGTTTAGAAACAATGAAAGCATTAACGAGGGTCGTATTCTGGAGGTAACTCCAAGAGCGAAATCTCTGATCTCAAATCAATCAATAATCTAATGCCTATAGGAAGGGATCGGAGTAGTCGAGAGGTTAACATTGTAGAAGCTCTCACCTGAATCCTAGGTTTAAATCCTGATATAAATATATATATAGCGAAACCCGTTTTACATGAAACTGAGGGGATCGAGATTTTTTTTCTTGTTTAAATAATTTTTGTTTAGCGATGCATAAAAAAACCCAATATTTTGGATGTCAAATTTTATTCATTTACACTTATAGATATATATGTGTTGTCCTGTAAATCTGTTGTCCGACACATCATATATATTTTATACACTACTACACTATTCACATTCCAAATAGTCTAGGAGAAAGCGAGCAAAAAAGTGTCTGACTAATATCAAGCTAAAACTTTGTATACAAGTTAATCCTTTAAGTGCCCTTTAAGAATATGTGGTCGGCTAAGTTTGTCTGCGGGACATTAGGCATTTGAAAAAAACCAAGCCAGTGGAGAGCGGCCATATCCCACCCTTTTGGCGGACGATGCGATTTTCATGACCCTGATTATGAAATTAGTTAGTAGACAAAAAATCAATTGATAGTAGTTTGTCACTGAATAGGAGACCACTACGATTTGGATTAATATTTGACTAACTATAAGCTATAAAGTGAGAAACTAACATCAACTTGATTATTGTTCTACTAACTAAGATCGTACTCAGCAATCATGAAAATCACATTGACAACCAAAAAAGGCGGGACATGGCCGCTCTCCACCCGTTTGTATTTTTCAAGCGGTTTGCCTATTGACTAGCTATGTCCCTTAAGCCTTGTCCACACTAGTAGACATGTTGCGCGATTTTGGTCTCAGAGACATGTCTAGCGATGTGTCTATAGACATCGGCTAGACAAACGGCGTCTGTCTACGGTCTCGTTGCTAGACCAAAAATCGCATGTCTATGGTTTTCCATTCGAAATGGTAGACATGGTGCAACGGTAGTAATGTTGAGCAACGTGTCTACAAGTGTGGACGCTAGACCTAGACAATAGACGGTCTCAGGAGACGTCTATAGACACGTTGC
>KZ651831.1:226582-241588 GCA_001010745.2 Gerris buenoi
ACCCAACTTGAAAATTACAAAAAATGTAAAATATTGCGCGGTGATCGCAATTGATCGCAGATCGCAGAAATTTGGAGTGTTAAAGTTCGCAATAGGTTTTCTGTTTTTGGGCAAAAAAGTTTAACTTATATACCAAATTTCAAGTCAATAGCGTCAGTAGGTTGGGAGATATAATCCAAGTTGCGACGGACGGACGGACGAACTACCAAAAGCATAAGGGTTTCTAGGACGACCTCGAAACCCTAAAAATTAAATGACAGCAAAACAGGAAATATTATTTCAAATATATCGATGGCACGGTTTAAGAAAATTTAAAAACATAGTATATAAAAAGTTCTTTTTATCTTTCAATTATTATATTATTATTTTATACAAAGAAAATGGTAAGAGAGGGAGAATTTACTTAAGAATAAGTTGCGGGAAAGATCTAAATTAGAAAGACGAGGTTTGTCAGTACGTTAAAAAAGAAAAAAACGGCGTAAGAGCGAAATAATGACAGATGCAACCACTAAAAGTAGGAGGAGACATCCAAGAATATACGATATTAACGATCCAGACATACGTGTATGTCTGAGTGAAGTTAGTAGAGGGTCGTTGACCATGAGCTCCTATTCAATATTCTCTCCGTCTCATTCTTTCACGTATTTTTAATTATTTATTGATTATAGGTAAATATGGTAGAAGAGAAGGTGACGACTTATTATGATAGCAAGGTAGTTAAAAAGAATAGTAGTATAGGTATATAGGTGAAATGTATCGTTTAGAGTACATCAGAAGGGCACAATTAATAAACGTTAATCATACTTTACTAGATATTACATTGTCAGAGTAGTTTCAACCAATATAATACAATAATACGTGACACTAAACGGAATATATACGTGGTGTCTAAATTTCCCGTCTTCGATTCCCTTCCAGGAAGAATTAAATTTACGGCAAATTTTGATAAAGTATTTAATAATAATTAAATTTAACCAATGGATGCAACAAATTGGAAACACTGGACGAAGTAATTGTGTATATGTACTTGTAAACGAGATGGAGATTCATTTTTAAGAAACTGTTTACGCAATTAAAAACTAACTTCAGGACCTATCCCACATTCTGTTATTTAGCAAGAACGCAACGACTTTACTAAGCCCTAAACTGATTATTCTTTTATTTCAAGTACACTAACTTTCCTTCCAATAGATTATGGATAAAATCGATTAGGAATAAATATACATGATTGCTAATGTCGTGGAGAGAAGTAAGGATAAATACCACCAATTAGACATAACTGTAAGAAACATAATTAAGGCTAAAAATATACTACATTAGATGATATAGATCAGATTCTGCAGACTAATTGCAAGGATGATGGCAACTAAGAAAGGAAATTGAAGTTTTCTGTAATTTATTTTTATTAAAGAAAGTAAAGGAATGTAAAATCATTCAAATCATCAGATAAAAGTTGAAGATGATAGAATTAGTAGTTAGTTACATAAATTACAAAAGAACTGGAAAGTAAGTTCTAAAACAAGACATATTGTTAATAATAAAACCACGCTTTATACAAGGATATAATTAAAAGTTCACTATAGTACAATTGTTTGATGTTAAAGTGGAATGTTTACTATATTTCTACAATAAACATACAGCAAGGGATAAGATATGCATTTGAAAAAATCCCATAAAAAGCACCGTAGTAGTATACTTATTTATGATTATGGTATTAGCTCAAAAAATTGAGATGTATATTGAAGGGAATGAATATTATATAATATAGAGGTCCCTATAGCACGTCCGTTCCCAAAGGCATAAGAGTGATGGCAAAGTATTGTGGATGATTGCGCCTTTCTATCATTTCGCATGATTCCTCAAAGCTACTACCCTTACCCTCTGCGATGGACGTACAGGGACATATTTTTAGATCACACCAAATACTTGTGATGCCAGGCATTCTTCAATGTTTCGTGAGCTAGAGGAATTATCGATAAAATGCAAGCTATTTTGTCCTATATAATACCATAAATAGCAATCTACTCGTAAATTAATTTTTAAGAGAGTAAATTGGAAAAGAAGGAAAATACACAGGAACATGAATCACGCATTTAAATTTAATTTATGTTTTATAAAAGGGTCAATCCATATCAATTCATCCAGGTCATGCAACCCATAGTCTCAGAATGTCATGTTTTTTTTTTTTTATTTATTCCATTTGCCACCCTTATGAAGCCTGTAAAATTTTATTTTGATATCTTAAGCCTTTTTAGAGTTATTAATTTTTGAAATCTCTTAAAAAATACGTTTTTGCTGTCTCCGAGTCGTTTAGCAGTTTCAACAATGACTTTGTAAAAAAATCATAACTTGGTCAATTTTTATCGTATCACAATGAAATGTTTACTAAAATATTCAGAAATATACTTAGAATAAGATAAAAATTTATTTATAAACATATTATTTGACTGCTTCAGTAAATCTTAGCTCAAACCTGAATTTTATAGTTTTTTTTTAGAAAAAACATGAAATTTTGAAATGCAATTTAAAGCAAAAGGCACTCCAGTAACCAATGATTATAAATTTTTTTATTTATCCTAAAAGTATTTGCTAGAAGATTGTGAAAGAATATTTTTGGGTTTTTGACTGCCAGTATTTTTTTTTAACTCTTAATAAAACAAATTTTATTTCTTGAAAAACGCACACTTATCAACAACAAGAGAGTAAAATTTTGTTTTATCAATCTAGATTTCATCCAAAGTTATTGAAGCGAGCGTAGCAAGCTTCCTACATTCATCGAAATATGCTCTCTGTCTGTCTGTCTGTCTGTGTGTCTGAAACGTACGACGATAACTTAAGTAAAAGTTGACTAATTTTTATGAAATTTGGTACACATGTTCATTTTACCAAAGCTCAGGACGAGTTCGTTGGACAACGTTGTCTGCCCAAGCGTTCGCACGCAATGCTTGCGTAAACATGCGAAAATTGGAAAAGAAGGAAAATACACAGGAACATGAATCACGCATTTAAATTTAATTTATGTTTTATAAAAGGGTCAATCCATATCAAATCATCCTGGTCATGCAACCCATAGTCTCAGAATGTCATGTTTTTTTTTTTTTTTATTTATTCCATTTGCCACCCTTATGAAGCCTGTAAAATTTTATTTTGATATCTTAAGCCTTTTTAGAGTTATTAATTTTTGAAATCTCTTAAAAAATACGTTTTTGCTGTCTCCGAGTCATTTAGCAGTTTCAACACTGACTTTGTAAAAAAATCATAACTTGGTCAATTTTTATCGTATCACAATGAAATGTTTACTAAAATATTCAGAAATATACTTAGAATAAGATAAAAATNACAATCTTCATTTTGACAGCTTTCAAATTTATGATTTTTATAAATAAGAGATAAACATTAAATGACAGCAAAACAGGAAATATATCGATTATATTATTTCAAATACATCGATGGCACGGTTTAAGAAAATTTAAAAACATAGTATATAAAAAGTTCTTTTTATCTTTCAATTATTATATTATTATTTTATACAAAGAAAATGGTAAGAGAGGGAGAATTTACTTAAGAATAAGTTGCGGGAAAGATCTAAATTAGAAAGACGAGGTTTGTCAGTACGTTAAAAAAGAAAAAAACGGCGTAAGAGCGAAATAATGACAGATGCAACCACTAAAAGTAGGAGGAGACATCCAAGAATATACGATATTAACGATCCAGACATACGTGTATGTCTGAGTGAAGTTAGTAGAGGGTCGTTGACCATGAGCTCCTATTCAATATTCTCTCCGTCTCATTCTTTCACGTATTTTTAATTATTTATTGATTATAGGTAAATATGGTAGAAGAGAAGGTGACGACTTATTATGATAGCAAGGTAGTTAAAAAGAATAGTAGTATAGGCACAATTAATAAACGTTAATCATACTTTACTAGATATTACATTGTCAGAGTAGTTTCAACCAATATAATACAATAATACGTGACACTAAACGGAATATATACGTGGTGTCTAAATTTCCCGTCTTCGATTCCCTTCCAGGAAGAATTAAATTTACGGCAAATTTTGATAAAGTATTTAATAATAATTAAATTTAACCAATGGATGCAACAAATTGGAAACACTGGACGAAGTAATTGTGTATATGTACTTGTAAACGAGATGGAGATTCATTTTTAAGAAACTGTTTACGCAATTAAAAACTAATTTCAGGACCTATCCCACATTCTGTTATTTAGCAAGAACGCAACGACTTTACTAAGCCCTAAACTGATTATTCTTTTATTTCAAGTACACTAACTTTCCTTCCAATAGATTATGGATAAAATCGATTAGGAATAAATATACATGATTGCTAATGTCGTGGAGAGAAGTAAGGATAAATACCACCAATTAGACATAACTGTAAGAAACATAATTAAGGCTAAAAATATACTACATTAGATGATATAGATCAGATTCTGCAGACTAATTGCAAGGATGATGGCAACTAAGAAAGGAAATTGAAGTTTTCTGTAATTTATTTTTATTAAAGAAAGTAAAGGAATGTAAAATCATTCAAATCATCAGATAAAAGTTGAAGATGATAGAATTAGTAGTTAGTTACATAAATTACAAAAGAACTGGAAAGTAAGTTCTAAAACAAGACATATTGTTAATAATAAAACCACGCTTTATACAAGGATATAATTAAAAGTTCACTATAGTACAATTGTTTGATGTTAAAGTGGAATGTTTACTATATTTCTACAATAAACATACAGCAAGGGATAAGATATGCATTTGAAAAAATCCCATAAAAAGCACCGTAGTAGTATACTTATTTATGATTATGGTATTAGCTCAAAAAATTGAGATGTATATTGAAGGGAATGAATATTATATAATATAGAGGTCCCTATAGCACGTCCGTTCCCAAAGGCATAAGAGTGATGGCAAAGTATTGTGGATGATTGCGCCTTTCTATCATTTCGCATGATTCCTCAAAGCTACTACCCTTACCCTCTGCGATGGACGTACAGGGACATATTTTTAGATCACACCAAATACTTGTGATGCCAGGCATTCTTCAATGTTTCGTGAGCTAGAGGAATTATCGATAAAATGCAAGCTATTTTGTCCTATATAATACCATAAATAGCAATCTACTCGTAAATTAATTTTTAAGAGAGTAAATTGGAAAAGAAGGAAAATACACAGGAACATGAATCACGCATTTAAATTTAATTTATGTTTTATAAATTAATACATTTCCATGTAGAACATTTTTCAAATATTAGATAATAATTAGAAAACATGGTCCTGCCTTTAGTAGAGAAAAATAGTGAGTATTATAATGATTACATTTTAACTACAGTGTACAGTGCTTTAGAAAGGATACAAGAATTTGGGCAANAAACTTACTAAATTGATTATTTTCTTTGTGATCAATCAACACTTTTTACTTTCTCAAAGAGAGAGAGAATTTTTGTCATGATGGCGCGAAAATTCGATATTGAAATTTTGATAGAATTACACGTTTTGAAGTCCTTTGAGTCCAAAAGAGTGCTTTTTAAAAAATGTCTGTCAGTCGTTTGTTATCTGTGTATCCTCTGTCATTTGTCTGTCGTCCGTGAACATGCGTGGAGCCTAAACTATATGGCAGATTTTGACGAAATTTGGCACACATGTTCAGAAAAAAAAATCGTGAAAGTGAAATCAATATATGAATTTTAGCTCCAAATATTGGGGCACTACCTCGTAAAAACTATTTTAAAAAAATATTTTCATAAAAAAAATTATTTTTTCGAAAACGGATCTGATGATTTTGATTAAAAAATTNAGAGAGAATTTTTGTCATGATGGCGCGAAAATTCTATATTAAAATTTTGATAGAATTACACGTTTTGAAGTCCTTTGAGTCCAAAAGAGTGCTTTTTAAAAAATGTCTGTCTGTCGTTTGTTATCTGTGTATCGTCTGTCGTCCGTGAACACGCGTGGAGCCTAAACTATATGGCAGATTTTGACGAAATTTGGCATACATGTTCAGAAAAAAAAATCGTGAAAGTGAAATCAATATATGAATTTTAGCTCCAAATATTGGGGCACTACCTCGTAAAAACTATTTTAAAAAAATATTTTCATAAAAAAAATTATTTTTTCGAAAACGGTTNTTTATCCTAAAAGTATTTGCTAGAAGATTGTGAAAGAAAATTTTTGGGTTTTTGACTGCCAGTATTTTTTTTTAACTCTTAATAAAACAAATTTTATATCTTGAAAAACGCACACTTATCAACAACAAGAGAGTAAAATTTTGTTTTATCAATCTAGATTTCATCCAAAGTTATTGAAGCGAGCGTAGCAAGCTTCCTACATTCATCGAAATATGCTCTCTGTCTGTCTGTCTGTCTGTGTGTCTGAAACGTACGACGATAACTTAAGTAAAAGTTGACTAATTTTTATGAAATTTGGTACACATGTTCATTTTACCAAAGCTCAGGACGAGTTCGTTGGACAACGTTGTCTGCCCAAGTGTTCGCACGTAATGNGACGCGAGGAGCCTAAATTACTGAGCGCATTTAGATGTTGATATGATTGGCATATATGTTCAGAAAAATGATATCCTAATCGAGAAATGAATTTTAGCACTATAAATATGGAGGCGCAGCATCTAAAAAAAAGCTCTGGAAAACGTTGAAAACAATTGTCGAAAAGCACTACCGAAAGAAATCCAGCTTCCGAGATATTTATGAAGATAAATCAGATTTTCCCAAAAGTCGTAATCGAAGTGTAAAAAACATCAGTTGAACACCTCAATTGTTCAACTATCAATAATAATTGTTCAATTATCAATTGATTAAATTAGATGTTATTGGATTTAAATTAAATCTTACTATGAAAGTTTTGTTTTATTTTGTCTTACTTACACATATAATTATTATCTATATTAAGGTTAAATAAAAATATATTTAACACAACATTTGTCACTGCTATTATCCCTCGGTTATTATTATTTATTTTTGTCAACAAAATAAATGAGATATTAACAGCAATTGATTTATGCTAACTTTACTGTTACGCTAAATTACTGTATTACTGTAGTATGGTAGTGAAAATCTAAAACTTTTCTGTAACCTTCTAGCCCTTTCCTAGCATGAATAAAAAACTAAGAGATGCAATAATAATATTTATGCGAGAAACATGTAAGCAAAAAAGCGACAGACTGTCGCTCTGATGTCTAAAACAGATTTCTGTCTTGAATTTTTTTGAAATCGGAATCATAACATTTCAACGATCTCATAGCTCCCGTTACCTTCGGTATGGTATGCTTGGAAAAGTCCAGGTAACCTTCTAGCCCTTTCCTAGCATGAATAAAAAACTAAGAGATGCAATAATAATAAGTATGCGAGAAACATGTAAGCAAATTTAAAGGCTACAATAGAATGAAATGAAAAGTTATTTGGACTTAACAAAAGAGTATGATATAAAGAGGAATATATAGTGTTATTTTATAGAGTTTTTCGCATAAAATTATTAAGTACAGTCTTAAATATGTTTTTATTATATACTTGAATGTCCTCCATCAAATTCATTGTATCATAACACAATTTTTCTCATGCCCCACGTTGTTTGTTTTTCAGAGTATTTATGAGAGGATTTTACTTAAAAGGCTGTGCAGTAATGATAGATTTATTAAACATATGCATATCAATTAGTATAAATCAGATTAATATGGACGATACAGCATGTAGTTGTCATTGGCTAAGAAGTGTTCTGGAAGGTCCTTTCTTAGGACTCAAGGTTTTGNGATATTAACAGCAATTGATTTATGCTAACTTCACTGTTACGCTAAATTACTGTATTACTGTAGTACGGTAGTGAAAATCTAAAACTTTTCTGTAAACTTCTAGCCCTTTCCTAGCATGAATAAAAAACTAAGAGATGCAATAATAATATTTATGCGAGAAACATGTAAGCAAAAATTGAGCGACAGACAGTCGCTCTGATGTCTAAAACAGATTTCTGTCTTGAATTTTTTTGAAATCGGAATCATAACATTTCAACGAACTCATAGCTCCCGTTACCTTCGGTATGCTTGGAACAGTCCAGGAGATAGCAGGTAAAAAAGTGTCTTGTCTAACTTCAAGCTTAGAATTTTGTTTACAAGTCAATTACTAGTTCTTTCCTAACATGAATAAAAAACTAAGAGATGCAATAATAATAAGTATGCGAGAAACATGTAAGCAAATTTAAAGGCTACAATAGAATGAAATGAAAAGTTATTTGGACTTAACAAAAGAGTATGATGATATAGTGTTATTTTATAGAGTTTTTCGCATAAAATTNACTAGGCTGTAATGGGATCCTTTTCTCCCTATAAACTAGGGTGGAAAGTTAATGTTTCCTCCCTTCTGGAGGAAAAACTACTTTTTTGTACTCAAAGGATCAAACCTATGCAATATCGAGATAAAACGAGTAAATATTTATTCTAGCCTATATTATAGGTGAACATTGCACATACTCCTTATTAATAGTCTAAAACAGTCTAAAGCTCTGAATTAGCGATAAATTCGAGCAGTTGGATAAAGACAGACGAAAGGACAAAAATACCAGACTGCGATTGATCAATTTAATTTCAATGATTTAAAATATAATTATTAATATAAAGACGCTTTCAAATAGATTTATAGCTCTGTCATAATTATGGCTTCGGTATTTGAACGCTAACCAAATGAATGTCTATAATGTACGGTATTATGGAGGACCCTTAGCCAATATTATGGAGGATTCAAAACCTTATAGGACCTTCTCACCTTAGGATTGAAATCCATAATTCCAATGGAACATAAATACACATTTGAAAATAAATTGTTGAGATTGCACGATTTTGATGCAATAATCTTTATCACATTAGAAAAAATAAAATAAGCAGAAAAAACTAAATGTTTCAAGTATGTAGATAGAAAAGTGTAGCTTACTAGTGATATATACCAATATAGGCTAATGCTAAGCAGCTTTGAGCCACATGGGACTTGACGCTGCCAGAACCGCACACCTCATCTCTATGTTATATCAAAAATTATGTTGAGGACATGACAGGTTCGAAAGAAGGTTTCAAACAAGCTATAGAGGGAATAGAAGCTCCAAGGTAGTTATCATATGTTCAACCTTCAGAACTGATGGAATACTAAAGGTTCTAAGTTGAGATGTTTTCGAGAGAGAATCTCAAAGCTCAACAAAACAAAACTTTAGTTTCCAATATAATGATATGAAAGAACAGCAAATTCTTCTAATATATTACAGACACCTAGACCAACAATATGGTCGTATGATTAATTCTAAATCACACTCAATCGTCGATACGATTTTAGAAAATTTAGTGCTATTTGAAAGCGTTCTACAAGTAACTTACTCATTAATGTTGTATGCATTTATGTTACAATCGTCTACTTACAGTGTTTCTGAAATGAGAGTGAGAACTAAATACAAGCATTAAAGCCAGGCCTTAAGGATAAGGATAATTATACGCTTTCACAACTCATCTAAGTGACGGGCGAGAGACAATTTGAACAGAGTGTCTCATTACTCAATACATAGTTGGAACTGTATTTATGGGCTGCTAGCTGCTAAGCAAGAAGAGAAATTTAAGAATCCATGCAAGAAGAAAAGCAGTTAAATGGGAGAGGGAGTACATTTACACGTGCTTTGGGGTCGAAAGGATTCGCTATCTCTAAGGACTTCTTGAAAACCCAAGCACAACTAAATAGCCCAAAGACTTTAAGTAAAGCTACTGTAGTTGTAATTAATCGATTGAGATTACAGCCCTGAAGATAAAATAAGTTTCTAGCAACGGATGGCTTTATACAATCATATCGCTAATCATATCTACCTCAAACATTCTATGAAATAGTGAGTTTTCTCATACCTCTAAAAAGAGACCAAAGTAGTATGACAAGAAGATTTTTTTTTTTTTCTTTCGTGGTTCAAAAAGTTATTAAAAAGTGTAAAAAAAAATAGTTAATATATATATTCAAGATGTAAATTAAACTTCAAGCCACCAACGTAACAGATATCTAGGTATACGAATAACGAATATAATCTAAGAAAAACCAAACAAAAACCAAAGTTTTTGAGTCCAAACTTAGTAGATGATTAATCACATGAAACCTTTGGGATTAAATAAAGTCCTGACAGCAAAAATATTAGATATTTTGCTCTTTTTAAAACTTACTAAATTGATTATTTTCTTTGTGATCAATCAACACTTTTTACTTTCTCAAAGAGAGAGAGAATTTTTGTCATGATGGCGCGAAAATTCGATATTAAAATTTTGATAGAATTACACGTTTTGAAGTCCTTTGAGTCCAAAAGAGTGCTTTTTAAAAAATGTCTGTCAGTCGTTTGTTATCTGTGTATCCTCTGTCATTTGTCTGTCGTCCGTGAACATGCGTGGAGCCTAAACTATATGGCAGATTTTGACGAAATTTGGCATACATGTTCAGAAAAAAAAATCGTGAAAGTGAAATCAATATATGAATTTTAGCTCCAAATATTGGGGCACTACCTCGTAAAAACTATTTTAAAAAAATATTTTCATAAAAAAAATTATTTTTTCGAAAACGGATCTGATGATTTTGATTAAAAAATTCTAAAATGTCTTCCTCCATTTAAATACGAATCTAACAATATAAGCCATTCTCCCGGAAAAATCTAGTTTCTGAGAAAATAGCTTTAAACGAGGACGGAGAGAGGCCGGGTTCAATTCTCCACCAAGGAGAAGTTATTTTTCTGTCTATATGAAATGAAAAACACAAGACTATAAGCAATTATGATCTAGAAAATGGGAAAGTTTGTCTGAGTAGTCTGGCACCGATTTCACATTGCATTGAATCTTCATAATTAATTTTTTTTGACGAAGGAGGTAGGGAATAACAAGCTTTAAAAATTCCCCTAACTGATTATGACAGACTAATGTTTTCGAAATCGGTGTGTATTAAATATTAGCTATTATTTGGGCATTTCCTAAAAAATCTCGACAAAAACAACTATTTACAATAAACAGATGAGCAAAACGTTTATTTTAATTACACGATACATTTACAAATTTTACTATTTTAAGTCTGTTAAGCTAGACACGTCGAACAAAAGACAAGAGAAAAACTAATAAGCGGTTCTTAAAGTTTTAAACTTAAGGACTTCTTAGAAATTAAAAAAGTTTGAAGAATCCTTGATAAAGTATCAGAAGAAGGGCTTATATTGCATTAAGAATTAAGAAAGATGCATCGCGAGACTCGTAAATTGAAGCAGAAGTAGTATATAATTCAAAAGAACTTAGTGCCATAACAATGCTTATCTGAGTTAAAAAAAAATATCAGAGTCCATAATAATAATGCGGAATAAGGGGAAAACTTGTAAGAAAGATGATGCACGTACTAAACCATTCTATACCATCGCCAACAAAATACAAATTACAACAATCCAAAAAAAAATCGTTCCGTACGCGCGATTGGAATCTAAACTACAAAAAAAATTAAATGAAATGTAGAAACATATTATTATGGATTATCATAACCCATACACCTAGGCTAAACTGAGAAATGAAAAACCGTACAATCGGAGCCTCGCCAAAACCAAATAATAGTTAAAATCTGTAAAAATTTATAAAAAATAATATTGAGAAATGGTTAATCTGGAAAAAGTTTCCGAGTTCTCGGTTTTGTACCTCATCCAAATGGTACAAAATGAGGAAATGAGGAACAATTATGTACCTAAAAAATAAGTGAATTTAGATAAAAGCATGTAAAGTGTAAAGAGGAACTGTGGACGATAAATATTAACACGATGATGGAATTGTGACGTCATAATATTAGGTTTAAAAAATTATAGATGGACAATTTATACTTTCGTAAAAAGGAACTGCTGTTTCTATCAATAAAATTCATTTTAAATTGCAATATAGGAGATAGAAGATCATAAGCATTAAAGACTTGGCTGCTATTATCTAATAATTTTAATTGTTAATAAATAATTATTTATGGCGATTGAGCATTGGAAAAGGTACAAGAAAACAAAATTGCAGCCAAATTAGTGTTTATCGTCATACACGCAGTTTGATGATAACATAAAATTCACATTATTTGATTGTGGGAAAGAGCGCACTTCCATTTCCATTACCTTCTAGCGGAGCAATAAATTATTCAGTTAGCAGGCAAAGCAATAAAAATTCCATAATAGGAGGATATAAGGGATCTATCCCATCAAATAATTTTGTCTAGCTCTTATATTTTTTAGTACTTAAAACGGGCGCAGTATGAGCATGAGAGCTCTCATCTCAACCTATTTATTTATTTATACATCTACCTCATCCTTACAGAAGATTACAGCTGACCTTTTTTACTTTATCACATGGTTAGTAGGCATACAATAAAGAGAAAGTATTGTGATAGCGCGAAAAATTCTATTTCAATGAATTTACACGTTTAAAAGTTCCTTAAATCTTATTTAAAAAAGAAAATACTGTGGTCTGCAGTCTACAAAGACGCGAGGAGCCTAAATTACTGAGCGCATTTAGATGTTGATATGATTGGCATATATGTTCAGAAAAATGATATCCTAATCGAGAAATGAATTTTAGCACTATAAATATGGAGGCGCAGCATCTAAAAAAAAGCTCTGGAAAACGTTGAAAACAATTGTCGAAAAGCACTACCGAAAGAAATCCAGCTTCCGAGATATTTATGAAGATAAATCAGATTTTCCCAAAAGTCGTAATCGAAGTGTAAAAAACATCAGTTGAACACCTCAATTGTTCAACTATCAATAATAATTGTTCAATTATCAATTGATTAAATTAGATGTTATTGGATTTAAAATAAATCTTACTATGAAAGTTTTGTTTTATTTTGTCTTACTTACACATATAATTATTATCTATATTAAGTTTAAATAAAAATATATTTAACACAACATTTGTCACTGCTATTATCCCTCGGTTATTATTATTTATTTTTGTCAACAAAATAAATGAGATATTAACAGCAATTGATTTATGCTAACTTTACTGTTACGCTAAATTACTGTATTACTGTAGTACGGTAGTGAAAATCTAAAACTTTTCTGTAAACTTCTAGCCCTTTCCTAGCATGAATAAAAAACTAAGAGATGCAATAATAATATTTATGCGAGAAACATGTAAGCAAAAATTGAGCGACAGACAGTCGCTCTGATGTCTAAAACAGATTTCTGTCTTGAATTTTTTTGAAATCGGAATCATAACATTTCAACGAACTCATAGCTCCCGTTACCTTCGGTATGCTTGGAACAGTCCAGGAGATAGCAGGTAAAAAAGTGTCTTGTCTAACTTCAAGCTTAGAATTTTGTTTACAAGTCAATTACTAGTTCTTTCCTAACATGAATAAAAAACTAAGAGATGCAATAATAATAAGTATGCGAGAAACATGTAAGCAAATTTAAAGGCTACAATAGAATGAAATGAAAAGTTATTTGGACTTAACAAAAGAGTATGATGATATAGTGTTATTTTATAGAGTTTTTCGCATAAAATTATTAAGTACAGTCTTAAATATGTTTTTATTATATACTTGAATGTCCTCCATCAAATTCATTGTATCATAACACAATTTTTCTCATGCCCCACGTTGTTTGTTTTTCAGAGTATTTATGAGAGGATTTTACTTAAAAGGCTGTGCAGTAATGATAGATTTATTAAACATATGCATATCAATTAGTATAAATCAGATTAATATGGACGATACAGCATGTAGTTGTCATTGGCTAAGAAGTGTTCTGGAAGGTCCTTTCTTAGGACTCAAGGTTTTGGAGATAAACATATAGCTCGGATGCATCCTCTCAGTCAACGGTTGTATACTTAGTGCCTCGGTAAAATTTGAAGGCTACTTTGATTGCCAGAGCAGTAATACGCCAAAATAAAATAAATTATTCATTTTAAGTTGAGGGCAGATGACACAGATAAGGTATTTCGCCAAGCCTTGAAGAGGGAACAAAGGGAATGTTTAATGAGACTTAGGATTGTGGAAGAGTTAACGCCGCTGACCACGTGTTTAAAGCCCTTATCCAAAATAAGCAACAGAATAGACGACGAGGAACCTACGTTAATAATTCCTGGTGGATTAGAATCGAAATTTGAGGTAGGATCAAAAAATGGGTTTAGATCCAAAATTACCAACGGAATTGCTGACGAGCAACCTACGTTAATAATTCTTAGTGGATAAGAATCTAATTTGAAGATGAGAATTAGAGGTAACATCGAAAAATGGGTTTATTATATTTGGAATCATTAGTTTTTCAAGTCAAGGACTGATGACAGTCAATGTCACTACAGCCAGAGCATATACATGAACGCAAACATGATGGCACTAGTATTAAGATACGTGACAAGTGCCGAACTGAAACTGAGCCGAAGGAGGGTTCTGGAGGTAGGGGGAGGCATATTACAGTAGGTAGGGGGGGAGGGTATGAGGCGGTATGGTGGCGAGAATAGGAACTACTAAAACCTGGCACCCCGTGCCTCGTCATCCGTCTCTCTCACTCGTGTCTGAGCGAGTTGAACATAGTCCAACAGAGCAAGTGAGACAGACATCCCCCTCTTCGGACCCAGGCGTTGTTTCGTCTCCCTTGCCTGTGCCAGTTGACCGTGGGGCGTCGCGGAGTAAACGTCGTTGGTACTCGGCTCCACGCACACCCGTTTTATAACCAGGACTACACTCCCGGCATGATCTACGACAATCGGATACGAAGCTTCCTTTTGAATATTTTACAGCCGACTTCATCTCATCATTAATTAAATGTTTCTCAGACTTCTTACACACTTTGTTTTTATTAAAATGCATCTATAATTAACAAGTAAGTAATAAAGAAAAACTTTTAAAATAATTAAAAGATTTTTTTTAATTGCAATAAAACTTGATCTTCGATAAAAATCTTGTACTCAATAGTGAAAGATTCAGTTAAGATGTTGTTATTGAAAATGAAACAAGTTGACAGCTGATGTA
>KZ651831.1:249720-272514 GCA_001010745.2 Gerris buenoi
AAAAAAAAAAAAAAAAAAAATCGGTCCGATGAAATCGAACAAAACGTAACCATATAATGAATTTAAATCTAATAAAAGTAATTTATTAAAACATATTAAAAGAAACAATTGAAAGGTGATTGATTGTTTTTAATTTTCAGTTAAATCAGATGTACATATTTCAATCTAATTTATAAATTTTTCAATGTTTATGAAAAATGCCTGCTCCTCCCCCCCCCCTAAATTTAGAGCTAAAAATGATTTCTTCATTGTGCCTCGGGTAAAGGATTTTTCAGAACGTGTACGCCAAATTTAATTAAAAATGGCCTGTAGTTAAGGCTGCACGCATCTGCACTGACTAAAGTTAAGGATTGTTGTTGAAGTTGTTTTATAAAAAACACTCTAGACGTGTAAATACAAAAACCCCACAATAACTTTTTGTGCGATCACAATACCTTAAATATATTATTATGCATGTATATGATGAGTTATAAATTTTTATCATTGTAGTAAATAAAATTCTGTAGATATAAAATTCTAATAGATATTACATTAAGTTGATATCAAGTAAAAGATCAATTTGTTAAAAATAATATATAACTATAAGGTTCTCGAAGTAAGTTCGTTTTTATACCATGGAAACTATGTAATTAGGTACTTCTAAACTTAATGTTGAATGTTGTGTTGTTTTTTTTTATTTACTATTATGAATAATATATTTTCGAAAATGTATAAAACTTTAAATAGAACTTAAGTTACAAGAGCGTCAGGCCTCTTCAAGAAACGGAATTAATTGAAGGTCGTAGTGAAGAAAGAGGTAGTTAGCCTCTATTTCCGCCCATTACCTACATTTAGAGTTCACTCATGAACAACAAGAGTATTTAAACTACAAGTTAGTTTTAAATAATTCTTATTATTACAGTTTGACTATAAACTGATCAAATTTATGGATCAAGTATTTAAAGAATTAGATTATATTCCGCCTATTTTTATTAGCAAATTCCATAAAACAACCGAGAAGTGTTTAGGTATCAAGTATTTATAAGGATTAGATTATTTTATTCCGCCTGTTGCTATAAGTTAATTCCTTAAAACAACCGAGAAGTGTTTAGGTATCAAGTATTTATAAGGATTAGATTATTTTATTCCACATATTTTTATAACTAAATTCCATAAAACAACCGAAAAGTGTTTAGGAATTAAGTATTTATAAGGATTAGATTATTTTATTTAGTCTATTTTTATAAGAAAATTCCATAAAACAACCGAGGAGTGTATGGGGATCAAGTATTACTACACTTACTACCACATTTTCAACTTTAACGTCACAAACTTTTGAGAGGTTAATAATGTAAAGTAATTAAATGTTATATTTAGCTCTAAGACTTAACTATTTTATGACCTGGTGTAACCGAAACAGAGTATTTTAGCTTTTAGTCTTTCAGTTTTAACTACTAAATTATTTTTGTTAAAGAACAAATTGGTAGTAAAAAATAAAAAAGTGTTTTCTCTGTATTAAAACTTTTTTTTATTAAATGTCTATAACAAGTGCTGATAGAGCGTATGAAATAAATTAAATTATCCAAAAATCCATATTTGTTAATACAAAATTACACAATTCTTCGAAATAAATAATTATTTTTTATTTGAATGCAAATTAGGATTATAGAAAAACAATATGTTATACTTTCTGAATTAAAAAGAATAAAATAATATAAATCTACTAATTTCCCTTTAAACTTCGAATGTAATATTTGTTATTCGAGTGTTTACTACTTTTATATGCATACTTCAAAAATTCTATATTTAACAATTTTATAATGCTATTTTTAATTATTTTATTCTATTGAATTTACCTGATTGTTATTGATTTCTGTGATTCAATCAGAACTGGTTTGTTATCGCGAAGGAGAGCTTTATTTTTAGCCGAGTTAAGAAAGGAAGGTCATACATCAGATTGGTTTGGTCCATATTAATTGGTGATCACCGGTATACTGAAGTCCTATTAAAAGTTTTCGATGTAGGCCCTTTTATTAATTTTGTTGGATCTTTGAGGTTGAATATGAACAAATCAATAGTCGTTGTCGAGTTATTTTATACTCCACAAAATCTGATTAGACAACAATACATTGATTCGGTGAAATATGATTTATGGGTTTTATTAAAATGTTTTTTGATACGAAGTATTGTTTTGTTGAAGAAGAAAGGAGATAGACTAATACACATAAACCCCGCCATTGTTAATTAGCTACTCATTAATAATTTAATTATCAGCTATTATTATNTTAGATCCAAAATTACCAACGGAATTGCTGACGAGCAACCTACGTTAATAATTCCTAGTGGATAAGAATCTAATTTGAAGATGAGAATTAGAGGTAACATCGAAAAATGGGTTTATTATATTTGGAATCATTAGTTTTTCAAGTCAAGGACTGATGACAGTCAATGTCACTACAGCCAGAGCATATACATGAACGCAAACATGATGGCACTAGTATTAAGATACGTGACAAGTGCCGAACTGAAACTGAGCCGAAGGAGGGTTCTGGAGGTAGGGGGAGGCATATTACAGTAGGTAGGGGGGAGGGTATGAGGCGGTACGGTGGCGAGAATAGGAACTACTAAAACCTGGCACCCCGTGCCTCGTCTTCCGTCTCTCTCACTCGTGTCTGAGCGAGTTGAACATAGTCCAACAGAGCAAGTGAGACAGACATCCCCCTCTTCGGACCCAGGCGTTGTTTCGTCTCCCTTGCCTGTGCCAGTTGACCGTGGGGCGTCGCGGAGTAAACGTCGTTGGTACTCGGCTCCACGCACACCCGTTTTATAACCAGGACTACACTCCCGGCATGATCTACGACAATCGGATACGAAGCTTCCTTTTGAATATTTTACAGCCGACTTCATCTCATCATTAATTAAATGTTTCTCAGACTTCTTACACACTTTGTTTTTATTAAAATGCGTCTATAATTAACAAGTAAGTAATAAAGAAAAACTTTTAAAATAATTAAAAGAGTTTTTTTAATTGCAATAAAACTTGATCTTCGATAAAAATCTTGTACTCAATAGTGAAAGATTCAGTTAAGATGTTGTTATTGAAAATGAAACAAGTTGACAGCTGATGTAGTATTTATTTAGGTAGCTCTACTTGGACACAACACTAGACTTGTAGAAAACATTGAACTCATACACGCTCTCCCACACTACAACGCTACGCTCTATGACTCCTCTTAATTTCTTATCATTCACTAAAACTATTCAAAAATCTCCACGTTAGGCGTAATAAAGAAACTCCTTGTCTAAGGCAAAACGTCGTGTATCAATTCACATCGGTTACAAACCCGACTACAGAAACATTGTTATATATCACAGGCAGGTAAGGGTGAGCATTGAAAGGTGTCTACCTACATTATTCATATTCATCTGTATACAAATCCCCTACAACGTTTTTATCGTATGTATTTTTAACGCGAAAGAAGAAATTTATTAACTTACTTTCTGGCATATTTTTGGCAATTATTACGACTAGAAACATCACGTATCCATAAAAGACAATTATCTCGTACTGAAATACTTGCTTCTTCAATTATTAACACATATTATAGTCATATAGTAATGATAGATTTATTAAACATATGCATATCAATTAGTATAAATCAGATTAATATGGACGATACAGCATGTAGTTGTCATTGGCTAAGAAGTGTTCTGGAAGGTCCTTTCTTAGGACTCAAGGTTTTGGAGATAAACATATAGCTCGGATGCATCCTCTCAGTCAACGGTTGTATACTTAGTGCCTCGGTAAAATTTGAAGGCTACTTTGATTGCCAGAGCAGTAATACGCCAAAATAAAATAAATTATTCATTTTAAGTTGAGGGCAGATGACACAGATAAGGTATTTCGCCAAGCCTTGAAGAGGGAACAAAGGGAATGTTTAATGAGACTTAGGATTGTGGAAGAGTTAACGCCGCTGACCACGTGTTTAAAGCCCTTATCCAAAATAAGCAACAGAATAGACGACGAGGAACCTACGTTAATAATTCCTGGTGGATTAGAATCGAAATTTGAGGTAGGATCANAGTTTGACTATAAACTGATCAAATTTATGGATCAAGTATTTAAAGAATTAGATTATATTCCGCCTATTTTTATTAGCAAATTCCATAAAACAACCGAGAAGTGTTTAGGTATCAAGTATTTATAAGGATTAGATTATTTTATTCCGCCTGTTGCTATAAGTTAATTCCTTAAAACAACCGAGAAGTGTTTAGGTATCAAGTATTTATAAGGATTAGATTATTTTATTCCACATATTTTTATAACTAAATTCCATAAAACAACCGAAAAGTGTTTAGGAATTAAGTATTTATAAGGATTAGATTATTTTATTATAATAATTTTTTTGTAAGTAAAACCATAAAAGCTTTACAAATTCAGAACTAAAATAGCTAATAGTATTTATATTTACTAATGATATCCAATTTAGGTCGAAACCAGGCAGTATAAGTATAAGATAATATGTATTAGCTACAGCTACCTATAGTGTTAGTCGAGACACTTAACTGATAACTACATATGATCAATGATTAAGTTAAGACATCTTGGTAGAATCAACATTAAACAACTGGCTATTTATGTACCTAATATATTTTTGTTTAATTTTAAAACTTAATATTACATAATTACACGATTTTGCAAATAATAACTGTTCAGAAAGTAAAATGTGAATATGCTTATATAAAATTCAAATAATAAAAAAAAAATTACCTTACATATATCTCAAACCAGTAAAAAAAAAAAAATTAACTTAAAAGTTTCTTCTTATAAATGCAAAACAAATTTCCATTAAAATGCCACCGCTAGTATGAAACCCTAAAAAAATGTAATAATGGGAAACGAGAGTTTTCTAACAATATGACCTGAAAAACATCATAATAACACTGTAAAAGTTTAAGGGTTTTTGCTGTGAATGTATTCCCTTATACTTAATTTATTTATTTGTCATTACCGCTAAAAAGTTAAATGTCATAATACTCGTTATTATTATTGGCCGAAGTGTGTTGTTTGGCATTGGGTTTTTAACTAAAGTGTTTTATATGATATCCTTTATATTTTATATCAATAAAATTTATTTATTTATAATACTAACATTTACATTTATTTTAGTTAAAATAGGAGCATGTACGTAAAATGTTTTATGGTATATCCTTGTGTATGGTACATTTTGTGTAATGTTTTTCCTTGATAAAAGTTATTTTTTTAATAATATTATTTAAAAAAAATGTAATAACCCTGAAAAAAATACGAAAAATTGTTAATAATATTATAATGCCCCTAACATCATCAACATTAATCAAAACAAATGCATTAATTAAAATACAGATCTTCGAATTGTTAGTAGTTGGGCAATAACTTAAAAAATTAAGATAATATCTTGATACATTCTGTGATTGATGCATGCTTTGTTTCGTACATTCTAATTTCTAATTCCTTTACCTACAGATTATTTGTCTGGGGTTGTATTATGAACAAATAATGTCATGTTAGCTAAAATGAGATAATAGAATTAAGTAGATTATACTAATGAATATAATGCTATTATCTGTTATAAGATAAATGTTTAAACCTTTTAAATTAATTAATTAATTTTTAAATAAATTATAATGCTCTATATTTTAATCCTCACATGACAATTTTGTATAATGCTGAAGCAGTATTTTGACTATTAGGTATTAAAAAAAAGCGGTCGCGTCATTTTTTTTACAACTGCTCTAAAGTTCTTATCAATTGGAACACGAAACGTTATCGCTGCTGCCNTTAAATTTATTCATTAAAATAGTTAAGTGCATACTTCACCATAGGGATATATATCATCAAAAGGTTTATAATAATATCTCTCCACACTCAAGACTAGGTAATAGTTTACTGACCCTACGTAACAGATTTCAGAGTAGGGCAAGGGTCAGATCTGGGCCTGTCAGGAGGTAATAAACGCGAAGCAACCCACTACAAACAATTCTAAAAAAGATAAATAAAACTCAAGAGCATAATTAATCAGTTTACTTTACTGTCAAAAATTCTATTATTAACGTCAGTGTTTTAAAGCTCAAAGAAAAATATTTAAAATAAATGTATTTATTCCAATGCAACTTATATTTTTAAAATTAAATTATCATTACATAAAATGAAAAATATGCCACCTATCCAATATAAAAATAACATCCCCGCTCAACATAACATTAATAAATCAAAAATCTGTCCGAGACAACTTCTCTTGTACAAGTTTATTATTACTTAGCCAAGTGTTTTCCGTTTATAATTATCCAGTTTTCATTGGTACATTTAATTTATTATTGAAGACTTCATCAAAATAACTTCTCGGCGATCGGGAATCTCTCTCTGTCCGCGTTTAAAGATATTTTCTCAGGAACTAGATTTTTCCCGAGGAACCGGCTTATATCGTTTAAATTCGTATTTAAATAGACTATATTTTATAATTTTTTAATCAAAATCGGCCAAGTAGTTTAGGCTCCGGCTCCACACATCTACACAGACGATAGACAGACATTTGTTAAAAACCTTTTTTTTTACTCAGGGGGCCTCAAAACGTGTAAATCCACCAAAATCGAATTTTCACGCTATCACAATATTTTCATTATGAATAATATATTTTCGAAAATGTATAAAACTTTAAATAGAATTTAAGTTACAAGAGCGTCAGGCCTCTTCAAGAAACGGAATTAATTGAAGGTCGTAGTGAAGAAAGAGGTAGTTAGCCTCTATTTCCGCCCATTACATACATTTAGAGTTCACTCATGAACAAATTCTATTTTGCAAGATAAAATATTAGAAGGGAGTAATAAAATAGGAGCATGTACGTAAAATGTTTTATGGTATATCCTTGTGTATGGTACATTTTGTGTAATGAAATGTAATAAATTTGTATATGTATGTAAAAAATTTTTAATAATATTATAATGCCCCTAACATCATCAACATTAATCAAAACAAATGCATTAATTAAAATACAGATCTTCGAATTGTTAGTAGTTGGGCAATAACTTAAAAAATTAAGATAATATCTTGATACATTCTGTGATTGATGCATGCTTTGTTTCGTACATTCTAATTTCTAATTCCTTTACCTACAGATTATTTGTCTGGGGTTGTATTATGAACAAATAATGTCATGTTAGCTAAAATGAGATAATAGAATTAAGTAGATTATACTAATGAATATAATGCTATTATCTGTTATAAGATAAATGTTTAAACCTTTTAAATTAATTAATTAATTTTTAAATAAATTATAATGCTCTATATTTTAATCCTCACATGACAATTTTGTATAATGCTGAAGCAGTATTTTGACTATTAGGTATTAAAAAAAAGCGGTCGCGTCATTTTTTTTACAGCTGCTCTAAAGTTCTTATCAATTGGAACACGAAACGTTATCGCTGCTGCCTGTAGAGTTGAACGCAATCTCAGTCGAGAGACAAATAGAGTTTATATAAGTACCCTTGGTCTACTATCACTCAAGTGAGTTGTTCAGTGCATTCCCAAAGATGCATTTAAAATTAGCATGATTAACTTCTATTTAAAATATAAATTGCATACGATAATAATATTAAATATTATGAAATCATTTTAAGTTATAAATCTATTGATAAATAAATAAAAATAAAAATATTGTATTTACAAATGTCCTTGAAAAAAAAAAAAANGGACCAATTATTAATCGTTTCTCAATTTATGTAGTTCGTATAAAAACAATTCAGGGTTGACAATAATCTTAATCTTATGAAAAATTGAAGTTCTACTCTTCAAATTGTATATTTTTTTTAGCTCATCACAAAAATATTGACTTAACCAGACTCAACAAGTTCTCTGGTGTTTCGAAACAGATAATATTCGATTATAGAGGATGTTTGCCTTATAGGAAACGAAATGTCTGAAATTCTTGTTTATGACGAATTCATCTTGTTCAAGAATAGATTAGATATCTCCAGCATTTATCGCAACTTCAATCGCACTTTTCTTCCTACTTATACGAAAATCGATTAGACATTTTAGTACATTATAAGTTATTGAAGAACCGACGGAGCAATTTCGCGATATTAACACAACGCTTATCTTAAACCATATACTGACATCGATTAACACATCTGGGTTAGTGCCTAATGCCAAATTAAAAAATAAAGAAGCCGTATATAATATGACTAATAAAAAAAACATTGAAGTTAAATGGGATAAAAAAAAAAAATAAATAAAAAAAATTAGAGGATGAAAAATCTGAAACAATAATTTAAATATTTATTCACATAAATATTTGCTTAACTAATACATAATATCTTCGAAATAAATTAAAGATAAAACTTTCTCCCAATGTGACCGGTATATTTATCAGATCTGAAAACACCTTATTGTTTGCACCTTGAAAAGTGCACTTTCATAGTTAACCACCTTTAGTGGTATTATCAATACCTTTTAAATCAAAGTACTCAGAAATTGAATACTTAGTTGTCGTGTCGTGATTATGTGGAACTTCAAAAACCCACTAAAGATTATATCCAATAAAAATTACAGGTTTTCACAGTATATCATCTCCTTAATGACTTTTTTTTTTTATTTATGATTCCATTTGATATAATAAGTTAAAGTTTGATAAACTTGGGCTTATTAATGTAAATATTTAAGATAAATAAATAATCGGAATTAGCAAACTTATTTAATAATAATAGGTATAATTGCTATAAGTTAATTCCTTAAAACAACCGAGAAGTGTTTAGGTATCAAGTATTTATAAGGATTAGATTATTTTATTCCACATATTTTTATAACTAAATTCCATAAAACAACCGAAAAGTGTTTAGGAATTAAGTATTTATAAGGATTAGATTATTTTATTTAGTCTATTTTTATAAGAAAATTCCATAAAACAACCGAGGAGTGTATGGGGATCAAGTATTACTACACTTACTACCACATTTTCAACTTTAACGTCACAAACTTTTGAGAGGTTAATAATGTAAAGTAATTAAATGTTATATTTAGCTCTAAGACTTAACTATTTTATGACCTGGTGTAACCGAAACAGAGTATTAACATTTTAACTTTTAGTCTTTCAGTTTTAACTACTAAATTATTTTTGTTAAAGAACAAATTGGTAGTAAAAAATAAAAAAGTGTTTTCTCTGTATTAAAACTTTTTTTTATTAAATGTCTATAACAAGTGCTGATAGAGCGTATGAAATAAATTNTTTAATAGGCTATAAAGAGATAGATAGATAGATAGAGATAGAGCTAGATTATATTTTTATTTTTGTACGGAACATCATAATTTTGTAAAAACTAACAGTATAATTTTGTAAGAACAACGTTTTTCAGAGTTAAATAAATATATAATCAGTCTGAGGTCTATGGTCTATGTTGTTACAAGGAGTCCTAAACAAATATTGGTCACAAGGAGCCTAAACTCTCTGACGATTTAAATGAAATTTGGTATAATAGTACTTCAAAATCCGAGGTGAAAACGAGAAATGCATTCTAGATCTAAATTTAGATGTGTGATGTCCTTCGAAACCCAAAATAAATTAGACTGGTCATTAACTGATTTAATTTTTTTTTTTTTTTTTTTTTGATAGGGTGTAAAAAATTTGGTTAATTGATAATGGAAGGTCGTATCCAGAACGATGGATATAAAAGTAAATGAAAGTGGTATAAGGTACTGTACAGCACTGGATGGAATTCAGTAAAGGAATAAGAAATTGTGACTAGAGAGGAAGGTAAAGTAAGGTAGGCAAGGCAAAGAGACACCTCCCTCTCCCACTTCAACTTAATAACCATGAGAACCAAAGCAAAAATAGCACTTTTAAACAACATAATGAAATATCAAGCCCTAGACCCTTCTCACCTCTTTCTCCCTCTTGTCCTAAGTCCAATATTTCAAATTGTCCAACCTTATTCCAACAACTAATTTAATTCCAAACCATATTGATCAAACTAACATTGTCAGCTAAAATTAACAAGTTTATAAGAGTCAAAATTATAAATGAATTTAATTTTAATACTTAAGCCAGAAATATTTTCATAATTCCTGAGTAAAGAGATAATCGCAGTGTAGTAACTGTGGAACTCTGTGATAACATAAACAGATAAAATATTTATTTATTTATTTATTTTTTTTTTTAATTCGTAAAATACACTTATTTCCTTCTAATCTATTCTCTATTCTTATCAATATTTTTTCTTATCAATTTTGTGGAGCCTGCTCCTAAAAAATTAAAATTCAATTTCACACCTGTTAAAATAAGGACGGAGGCGTGTGCAGTAGATAACTTTTTTGTCTCAAATAATAATAATAATTTTGAAGATAAGGATTAAGAAATATCCGCTTCACTTACACTAATAAAAATAATTCATTAGTAGTTTTGATGAAGATATTGGTGTATGTAGATAATATCATGGTTTTATTACTGAGTAAATAAATAAACATACATACAACTAAGGTCTTATCAGTTTAATGTCTGACCGTCTGACCACAAGAATATACTATTATGCTATACCGGATTCGACTTTAATAAAATAACTAAGTACGGCCATAATCTGATTATTGTACACACTTTGTGTTTTTTGATAGATAAAGAGATGGAGATGTGAAGGTGTAAGGTTTAATAGAAGTGGTGGTAGACCAGGCCTGGATAAAGTTAGAGGATTTTCAAGGATTACTGGGGGTCAGGTACCAGGATACAAAAATAAACTTACTTAAAGTTAGAGGTACGTATATGGTTTTTGGGTATTTAAAATATATATAAATCTATAAAATAAAATATCTTAAATAAATTATAACGGTTTAACAGAGATAAGTGATTACATAGTTTTTTTTACCTCAAATTAATGAATAGAAGAACATGACAACTTATAATTATATTGGAAGAATAACTGACTATTATCATCTGATGTTATCTTCAAAGAACTTAAATACTAGGGAATTTATAGACTAGAAGTTTAAAAATAAGTTATAGGAATTATAAAGAACCGATATTGCATAATTGTATGTATTCTTGTGGTTGGACATTAAACTGCTAAGTCCTTAGTTGTGTGTTTATTCATTTAATCAGTAATAAAACCATGATATTAGTAAAAATAAGTTGTTTTATAATTGGGATTTAGAGAACAATTTACTCATACTGAAGGAAATAAAAGAATTCAATCCATCGGACCAATTATTAATCGTTTCTCAATTTATGTAGTTCGTATAAAAACAATTCAGGGTTGACAATAATCTTAATCTTATGAAAAATTGAAGTTCTACTCTTCAAATTGTATATTTTTTTTAGCTCATCACAAAAATATTGACTTAACCAGACTCAACAAGTTCTCTGGTGTTTCGAAACAGATAATATTCGATTATAGAAGGATGTTTTCCTTATAGGAAACGAAATGTCTGAAATTCTTGTTTATGACGAATTCATCTTGTTCAAGAATAGATTAGATATCTCCAGCATTTATCGCAACTTCAATCGCACTTTTCTTCCTACTTATACGAAAATCGATTAGACATTTTAGTACATTATAAGTTATTGAAGAACCGACGGAGCAATTTCGCGATATTAACACAACGCTTATCTTAAACCATATACTGACATCGATTAACACATCTGGGTTAGTGCCTAATGCCAAATTAAAAAATAAAGAAGCCGTATATAATATGACTAATAAAAAAAAAAAATACGCTTCTTGTCGATCGACACGAACACGACATGTCTCGTCTAGCCTTTAGCCTTGATTCATTAGGGTATAATTAAATATATGTACTTAATACTTTAAAACTATTACAGTAATAAAGATACATTCAATATGATTAATGTATTGAATGTATTCAATTAAAACAATTGTTGTCACATCAAAATTATTTACACTTGAATTTTCTCTCAGTGAAAACTAAATTGCTTTTCTTGGTTGCTTTCTTTAAGGAGGGCGTATTGAAAACTAAATCTCTTTCCTTGAAATAAATAAGATGCAATTACATAATATGATTAAAGTATAAAAATGCAATTAAAACAATTGTCACATCAAAATTATTTACGCTTAAAATTTCTCTCAGTGAAAACTAAATATCTTTCCTTAAAATAAATAAGATGCAATTAACATAATTAATGCATCAAAATGCAATTAAAACAATTGTCACATCAAAATTATT
Organism: Gerris buenoi; assembly: GCA_001010745.2. Classification (NCBI taxonomy): domain Eukaryota; kingdom Metazoa; phylum Arthropoda; class Insecta; order Hemiptera; family Gerridae; genus Gerris; species Gerris buenoi. The sequence continues at coordinate 261,905 of KZ651831.1, forward strand.
TACGCTTAAAATTTCTCTCAGTGAAAACTAAATTGCTTTTCTCGGTTGCTTTATTTAAAGAGGGCGTATGAGTTAAGAACTGTGCTTATAACCCTGGCAAGATGCTGGGTAAACAATGCAAGGCGATTATTTCCACCTGGTGCCACTTCTAACGTCATAACGAGGAAGTACGTGACGGAACATGCAGTTTCACCAATTGCCATAGCCTTACGGATAAATAACCTCCGGCAAAATTCAATTTAATCGTATTGAAACTGACTTAAGTCAAATAGATAGTAATAATCAAGACTAAAGTTATGTTACAAATAGCTAAAATAAAGCCCCAGTAATTATTAACAATAGCTATGTCAATATTCCTAATAAAATTATTTTGTAATTCATTTTTAAATTATTAAATTGCGTGGCACATCCCTTGGTGCCTCTCACATATGGTTTAGCGTATTGCAGTGTGCAAACACGGTATTACATTACTAATGTGTTTTGCTAGCCAAGCAATAATGGCGGTATGAGAGCACGCTCGTCTCTGATAAGTCCTATATATGATTTTCTTGATATGGTATAGGTCCAGAGTTGGGTGGGCATCGTCGGGCCCCTGATGAGTCGGTAGCGACGAAACGATGCAGGACATGGCGTTTTGCCGAGCCAACATTTTGTGACGTTTGTCTGGTGTTGGAACAGTTCCTATGTGTCACGCTTGCGTGGCACATCCCTTGGTGCCTCTCACATATGGTTTAGCGTATTGCAGTGTGCAAACACGGTATTACATTACTAATATATATATTAATAGCTTAATCTTTAGCAAATCTTACTGAAAACGAAATCGCCTCCTTTATATAAAGGAGGCCCGTGGTTCGAATCCTGGTGCCGAAGTCTATTTTTCTTTGTCTGTCTCCCGTTGTAAATAATAATTATAATTTGATTTAAATTAAAATTTAAACGTTCCGTTGTATGAATACTACCAAAACTTAAAAATTAAATTTCTAATTGATTGTACCAGGTACAGGTACTAATTGGGTACTTTATAATTACTAACGTTGACTTCTAGACTTTGTGGAAAAATTTGAAAGCTTAATTCGGGACCAGGTATCGTTATCGACAGAGAAAATTATTCTTCAGTATAGCTCAGTTGGTCAGAGCGTCTTTACTGGAAATAAAGGAGTCTGTCTCCCGTAGTAAATGGTAATTATAATTTGATTTAAATTAAAATTTAAACGTTCCGTAGTAAGAATACTACCAAAACTTAAAAATTGAATAAATTTCAAATGAAAATAATAAAAAGATTGTAAAGGTTCTGAAATCCACGAGTCGAGAGGATTTCAGGTAAAGTTCGCACAAGAACGTATTGTACCATCGAAAGTAAACGGTATTTGTCTAGGATATTGGATACTTAAAGTATACCTGGACCCTGTCCATTTAAACTGGGATTGTAGAATTCATTTTTTGCAGTTTTTCTCTTTAATCCATATTATGTAGTATATTTGTTTAGGGATTTAATTCGTCAAGTAGTTTGAAGAAAAATAAATGGTTAACCAAAAATCAGCATGTGATAAAGGTTGGTTGTATATACAAGGTATAAGTTAGTTCTAAAAGTTATGCAGACTTAAAATATAAAGTGAACTTTAACTTAAAAATAGGGAAAAAATGAACAAAAAAAAAGCAATTATTTATGAGGTTAAATAGCTTAAGCAACAACAAAACAAAATATTAGGAAGTAAAATATTAAGGATAAAAGGCTTTAAAAAAAAGAAATGTTTTAAGTTTAAGGCTGTATAACAAGTGAGAGGATAATTACACAGCTGATTTGCAGAAGAAAACCACATCATGAAGCTTTGTAAAATAAGTTTAGATAATCATGCAGTCCGATAGCAATGGAATTACGATAGGTTTGTTCCAACCACACTTCAAACTAGTTTGAAACTGTCCGACGCATGTGCATTAGCAACAGGAGTTCAATTTTAGTCCCATGCGCACGCGTCGGACAATTACAAACTAGTTTGAAATGTGGTTGGAACAAACCTATTATTGTGTTCAGTGACAATTAAAAGATAAAATAAGAATTTAAATATTAAGGGAAACCTAATTTTAAGGTTCAATTGCCGAAAAGGGCAAATAATTAAGTTTCAGTACACTTGCTCACATTAATAAAAGGTAAATTATGAGGCTTAATAAAAGAAAGTTTTTAAAAGGAAAAATATAGACGTAATATTAAGCTAAAAAAAAAAAAAACCAGAATAATGAAATGTTAAACGGTAGCAACATAATTAATTCGAGGCAAAGTAGCAGAAAGAATAAATAGTATTGTAAAGTAAAAGGAAAAAGTAAATTATGAAAAAAAAAAAAATGATCATATTCTGTTATAATAACTGGAGGATAATTATCAAAAGAAAAGAAAAAATACAAGGCCCAGTAACAAAAGAAATAAACTAATAAAAATAAGTGATAACAAATTTTTTCCCCCCTTTTTATCATTTTGTCAGATTACATTGAGTAAAAATAGAAGATGTTAAGGAATATAAGGTAGAAAGGAAAAAGATAAGATGTAGGAAGGAAGATAATGCAATAAGATTTACCCTCCTTCTCCTTTTTAAATGTTGTTTCCTTTATTTTCCTCCTAAAATAGAACCTTATAACAACATTCTTCAGTGAGAAACAAATATTCATTTAAGAGCAATTTTTATTAAACCATAAGTTGAAATATGTGTTAACAATTTAGTATCAGCTAATATTATGTTCTGTTATCGTGGAATCACAAAAAATAAACATTCAAAACACATAAAACAAAAACAACATTAAAAAAATAAAAATAATAATTATTATAGGTTTGATCCAACCACACTTGTCCGATGCATGCGCATCGGACCACACTTGAACGTTTTTGCTAATGCACATGCATCGTACAGTTTGAAACTAGTTTGAAGTGTGGTTGGAACAAACCTTATATATTCTCAAACAATAGATAATTTTATTTTGTCTTTATCAACGAACTGATAACATACATTGCATTGTGTAAATTGCAATTATATTATATTTAATTAATCAACATTGAAGTAAAGCTATAATCCAAGTTAAATTTGGTATGAAAGTGAACTAAACATATTATATTGATAAGAGATTTAACTGATATAGACATTAGGCTTGACGGCTTCAGTGATATAGAGCGTTATTAATTTTATTAGTAGGTACAGTTTAAACCTTTCCAATGCCGGATGAGTCTGCTATGAGGCTGGTAAACGTGCGAGAATTTAATTTATAACTAACTGCTTTAGAATCGACTTCTACTCCATTTGAGAATCAAATAGATATAGAAGGCCATTTATAATCATTCCTTTGTTGCAGCTATTTTTTTTGTTTAGCAGCGACTTTTTTAATTATAAAAAAAAAAACACTTAATGAATAAAAAGAAAAAAAAAGTTAATTTTCATTCACCTGGTATTTAATAATAAAGAAATTTTCATGGGAAAAAATAATCTCTAAATAAAAGCAAATAATTAATTGTAAATGCAATTTTTTAAATGTAGATAATACATCGATGTATACAAAAATTATAATATTTTTTATTTAAATTCATATTTAATTTAATTGCCATTTATTCAGATAAACATTTTATAAAAACTATATAATATGTAAATCGATTTATTTTATACGTATTCAAATCGGTCTTTGGCTGTGAACCCCATAAATTATACATTTATATAAATACAAATTCATTAATTGAAAAAAAAAATATATTTATAACAATTATAAAAAATAGGAGGTAACGAATAAGACATATAATTTAAAAGTTATTTATTACATAAAAAATACTTAAAATTCTACTTATGAAAGTCGACTTTTTTTGTTAAAAGTAATTTCAATTAAAATTAGTTTTAGTTAATTTGTTTTTATTATTAAAAAATCAGGATTAAATTAAAATGTAGAAATATTAATTAATAGATTAATAGAACTGAACTTGGTATTGAGTGAAGCATTGACACTTCTTTAGACAGTTACTCCCCTTCTTCTTAGACCAGCAGAAGTGTGTTATTCCTTTGTTTTTTTTTTTATTTTTTAGACAAATGAATGTACAAATAATTATATATTCTAAAAATCCTTACATTATAAACAAAAAAATAAATAAATAAAAACATGGGAGAAGTAATAGTAGTCTAGTACTTCCTACTAGAACGGGTAGGACGAACCACTTGTTCGAACCTTGCAATTAGGCCATCACTTAGGCCCTTTTTACGCCCCGTGGTGGAGAGTTCCAGTTACTTCACACATCATAATATGTGAAGACATATATTATATTTGTACATTGTACCGCCGAAGCGAGTATGACGTGATTAATAGTGAGCCATTATAGATTAGACCATCACGGCGAGGAATCGAACCAACGATCTCGTACCGCTCATGATTCAGTGTGGTCATTGGTAAGCTATATAAGCATGCGTCAAAGCGTGGGGGAAGAATCCCCATAAAGGGTGTCCCTTTAATGGGACACCCACTTTAATGGTGTCCTTTAATGGGGTATCCCTTAACATGGGAGTAGCAATCTAAAGAAGTACGGTATTTATGAAGTAAGTATTTATGATAGGTGTTTGAAGTGAACAATATAAATTTACATCAAAGGTAAAAATACATAATTAGGTCTATCTTCGCAGTACATTGATTGAGCCATTATTGAGTCAATAATTCATTGGGAGCAGAAAAGCTTTATAAAAGACGAGTTAGTATGTTAAGAATCAATTTATCTTGTCTAATAGGTCACTGAAAAAATTGTATTATTGTCGAAAATTGTATTATTGTCTCCGTCGTTTTTTTTACTATTTTATTATTCCGCACAGTAAATAATACGGTGATAACTTTAACTCCAACAACGAAACAAGAACAGAAAAGAGAAACAGTATTATTAAAAACAAGTCAATAATCTGAAATATATATGTATATTATAAAATTTGTACAACTTTTGAACTTAGTCTGGCACGCAATGTAAAAAGTTTGAAGTGTTTAATAAATAAAACTTTAATAGCAGAGCAGTGGTGGTAAATAGTTCATTTTGAAGCAAAAAATCGATTGAATATAAATAATTATACTAAAAATACTAGACTTTTTCTGTTCACTTTATCAAATACACGCAAATATTTCATTTTGAGATTATGATAAATCTGCACTTTTAAAGCCCTTCGAGTTGTAGTTAGCAAAAATGTGTTTTTTAAAAAATTGAGCCTAAAAGGCAGATCATCGACGAAATTTAAAAAAAAAATAATCCGAGATTAAAATGAGAAATGATTTAACCAGTAACAACTTGTTTTTCCGTGATAAATCTAATTTCCAAAATATTCTGATGAATAAATCTGATTTTGCTGAAAATCTTAACAAAAAAGTGGACACAACGCCTACCTTGGTAGATTCGGAAAAAAAAAAATCATAGTGTAGAACACATTTTTAATATGTCTAATGATAAATTAATTAATAGTAATTTTTCAATAGATGGATGAAATAGGTGTAGAAAAAAACAAAAACAATTATATGTTAAACAAATACAATATTTAACAATCCACTAATAACATCCTAGTTACAGAGTAGTGCATTACATTCCAAGCATATGATTGTTTGTTTTTTTTTCCTACACCTATTTCATCCATCTATTGAAAAATTACTATTAATACATATATAGAAGGTGGTAATAACCATAAGGTTTATTATTTATAAGATAATTAATTAAATTAAGATCTAATAGGATGACAATTTGGCATCACTATGTATTTGAGAATAGTACATTACGCGCCTAGAGCGGAAAGCGGCATTTTGCACGCGAGGGTAGTAAAACCACACAAGCATAGCAAAATGCAATTTTCGCACGAGTTGCGTACCGTACTTTATCTACGATTGTTAGATTTTAATAATAAATACAGAAAAAAACAGTAACAAATTAAACAAAAAGGAAAGTTTTGTTAAATGTAAACAAACACGCTAATCGTGTGGTAAAGAGAAGAATTATTTTTTAAGAAGAATTATGAAACGCGCATGCGCAATGTATACATCTACGAAAAGAATCCATTTTTGCGCATCTAAACAGAGATAAAATGTTTATATTTCGTGTGAATCGAAAATAAATCTTATTTCTTTTTTTATTTATACATTTTTTTTTTTTTTCCAAATTCCTATTTTTTTATCAATCATAAAAGTTTACTTTAATCCCCCCCCCCCCCCCCTCTCCCAGAAAAAATCTATATTTTCTTAAATCATTATTATACACTTAATCACTACGTATTTTTATTTTTGGAACATTAAAAAATATAAGGAACAAGCAGCTCATGCCTTATACAAATTTCAAAATCGATGAGAAAAAGCGGAAACTGGGACATGGTAAGATTAAGCCTCCGAGAAACAGTTTCTTTTATCACTTTTACACCAATAACTTTCCTTTCCTTAATATTTACGATTATGACGTTTTAAATACGTTTTTTTAAATATTCTTTTTATGACCTTCCTCTCCTTCGTCTAATCTCATTTAAACATTTAACGCAATTAAACAAAAAGAAGAGGCAGAAGTACTGCTTTTTAATGTTTTTTTCTTTTAATATATTTTTTTTTACCCTTACTTGCATTTGTTTCATTTTGTCCGGAAGTTAGTACAACTGTTTCTTTAACTTCTAGCCCCATCTTTCTTCATTTATTTATACCTTAACTCCGGCTTTTATAACTTTATTTGTAGCATTTACCTTGTTTCATGTAACACTGTATTTATCTTTGAACTCTTTTTTCCTAAACTTTTTTTAAATTTAAGAAACATTTTAATGTTATAGACATGATAACTTTTTAAACATTATATTTTACTTTTTGTATAATTTAAAACTTTACTATTAATTCACAATTTTATCATTTAAACTTAATTATATGTATCCAATAATTAGATTACTGAAAAATATACCTAAATGCAACACAAATTTTCACTTAAAACTGTAATGAAGAAGAAAAGAAAAATATCATACTTAATATAACTACGATTCATGGTTTTCACAGTAAACATAAAAAGAAAATATTGGGATGTCTCAATATTTTGATCATAAATTTTAAACCCGTCAAAATGAAGACCGTAAACATGGCTCATGTCAAAACAAATAAAATAACTTGCAGTTTTTTTCCGAACTAACTTCCATACAGCAAAATTTGCTGAAAACGAATTAAATTCTGCTGAAAGATGGCTAAAAGTATTAAAATAATACATTGTCATGTGTTCTGAGCTATTCTAAAAGTTTCAAATGTCTAGCTACTCGGGATGTTAGTTAAAAATCGATTGCAAGATTTGTACTGGACAAACAAACAAACAAACAAGAAAGCAAGCTAATAAAAACGTAGTAAAATTTATTGAATCTATAAATGTTAAAGTGTAGTCCTATTATAATACCAATGTAAACATAACACTTTTCTCTAAAAAATCTATTTCCCTTGATAATAGCACACTGATATAAAAGAGACTGGAGGCGGGGCATTGTTAAGCTTATAAAAGACTTGTTTTGAATTTTAAAATAGTTTTTCATGGTAAGAAAGCATTTCTTATTTGTTTTAATTATTTCTGAGATAATAAAGCGTATATTATATACAATCTAGATAGATATTAAAAGAAAGATGAGACAATTTTAATCCTTAAGTATAATCAAATTAAAAAAAAAATTGACTGAAAATTAAAGTAAAATTTAAATTTCAAGTTTAAAGGTGAAATAAGGATTAAAATAAGATATTAAAATAAGATATTATATTGAAATAAGATATTAAAAGAAAGATGAGACAATTTTAATCCTTAAGTATAATAAAATTAAAAAAAAAATTGACTGAAAATTAAAGTAAAATTTAAATTTCAAGTTTAAAGGTGAAATAAGGATATATTAGTTGGTAACGTAAGGAAGATGTATAAGGAGATAGTCAAATTCAGACATAGTGGTAAGATATTATTCTAATATATTAAACCTTGTTTCCGCTGTTTCAAACTACATTTATTTACAATTTAAATTAGGATTTTATTTAAATTTAAAGCCTTTTATTGCCCTATTTATCAAAATTAGGAATAGTGATTTTAATTTCTTAGAAATATTTCATTAAATTATTGTTTATAACGAAATAAATAGTTACAAAATTAAATATTTATTATACTTATCAAGTGTATGTGATAAATAACTAGACTGTAATGTGTATAAGTGTGTATGTATATTTGATATTGTAATACATAGATCAATTTATTGGTCTTACTCGACTTAAATTACGTAAATGCTAATATGGTATTTTGAGAGGAAACAGGTAAAAGAGGACTTTAGTTCAACAATTTATGTTCTTTTACATCGGTCAGAATAACGACTTTAGTTTTACAACTTAAGTGCTTAAAAAAGCCATTTACACAATTATACTATTGTCGGAATAAGTGCTTAAGTTCTACATATTATGTGCTTGACACATGATTACGTCTTGTAAAGAAAGGAGGGCAACAAAGAAATCTAATAAAATCCCGATTCCACTAAAAAAAAAAAAAAAAAAAACTAATAGAAAAAGATTGGCAGGCTTGAACGATAACTCTAGTACTCTATACTCTATTAGACAACCACGCTCTGCTACCATGTATTGAGACACCGTTTGTAATTCAATTAGTATATTTGATATTAACACAAGACTCCCCCAATTATGACAAATGCGGCCCTTTGTATACCTTGAGCCGCAGGTTGGGAATAAAATAAATAACAAAAAACTAATTCATTATCGCATTCGCGACAATCTACATGAACATTGGGATTTAGTATTTGTAATTTAGTTTCATTCTTGTAAATTAATTTGTTGCTAATCTTTTATCTTATGTAGTATCATTTTCTTTTAATTTTTCCTACTTACCGCGAGAGAGGCAGCGTATGAGTGGAACGAGGTGGGGGTTCGATTCCTCGGCGTGACGCTCTGATTTATATGGCTCACAATTGATCACATCATACTCGCTTCGGCGGTACCATGTACATAATATGTATGATGTGTGAAGTGGCTGCAACTCTCTACCGCGGGTCGTAAAAAGGGCCTAAGTAAAGGCCTAATTGCAAGGTTCAAACAAGTGGTTCGTCCTACCCGTTCTAGTTGGAAGTACTAGACTACTATCACTACTACCGCGATATGTAAAAAGAAAATGTAGTATTAAATTGTTTTGCCTTTTTTTATATTGTCCGACGACCCTGGATATAATGAAATCATTAAATTGTACGGTAGAACTTATTTGCAGTTGGTTCAGATTTGATTTTGGTACACTTTTGTCTTTTTAATTTTGAATTAATTAATGCGAAGAAAAAAAGAGAACTCATTAAGTATTATTAGTTTAAGAAATCCAAAAATGAACTGTAAACCGTGCTCTAAAAACCAATTACCTTCTATCCACGAACCCTACGAACCTCTACCCCGACGTTGGGAATTCAACCAAAAACAGATCTGTGATTCGATTACCAACGGCAGGGTATATTTTTACTACGTTTTTATTAGCTTGCTTTCTTGTTTGTTTGTCCAGTACGAATCTTGCAATCGATTTTTAACTAACTTCCCGAGCAGCTAGACATTTGAAACTTTTTAGAATAGCTCTGAACACGATGACAATGCATTATTTTAATACTTTTAGCCTTCTTTCAGCAGAATTTAATTCGTTTTAAGTAAATTTTGCTGTATGGAAAGTTAGATCGGGAAAAAACAGCAAGTTATTTTATTTGTTTTGACATGTCCCATATTTACAATCTTTATTTTGTCAGGTTTCAAATTTACTAGGTGTGCAATGCTTGCAATATTGAGCTGAGCGAGCATTTTAATCATATTTATTATTATTTATTTTTTTTTTTTCATTTTTTCCTATTTTACCAATAGAATGACCCCTCATAAATGAAAATATGACAAAAGTTAACAAAGTTTAAAGGTGAAATAAGGATATATTAGTTGGTAACGTAAGGAAGATGTATAAGGAGATAGTCAAATTCAGACATAGTGGTAAGATATTATTCTAATATATTAAACCTTGTTTCCGCTGTTTCAAACTACATTTATTTACAATTTAAATTAGGATTTTATTTAAATTTAAAGCCTTTTATTGCCCTATTTATCAAAATTAGGAATAGTGATTTTAATTTCTTAGAAATATTTCATTAAATTATTGTTTATAACGAAATAAATAGTTACAAAATTAAATATTTATTATACTTATCAAGTGTATGTGATAAATAACTAGACTGTAATGTGTATAAGTGTGTATGTATATTTGATATTGTAATACATAGATCAATTTATTGGTCTTACTCGACTTAAATTACGTAAATGCTAATATGGTATTTTGAGAGGAAACAGGTAAAAGAGGACTTTAGTTCAACAATTTATGTTCTTTTACATCGGTCAGAATAACGACTTTAGTTTTACAACTTAAGTGCTTAAAAAAGCCATTTACACATTATACTATTGTCGGAATAAGTGCTTAAGTTCTACATATTATGTGCTTGACACATGATTACGTCTGGTAAAGAAAGGAGGGCAACGAAGAAATCTAATAAAATCCCGATTCCACTAAAAAAAAAAAAAAAAAAAAAAAAAAAAAAAAAAAAAAAAAAAAAAAAAAAAAAAAAAAAAAA
>KZ651831.1:290445-303328 GCA_001010745.2 Gerris buenoi
TTTTTTATGATTTTATTTTTTGAAAAACACTGATTATTCTTGTTTCTCTTCTTTATGTTAAAAACCAAGCAAAACAACGAAGCTTTATTTTAAATTTCTACTTTTTGTGAAAATAATCATTTATAGCTGGTTTAAAACAGTAGAGGCTTTAAGAGAAAAGAAGGCTCTGAAAAACAAAGCCTCAGACGGTGGTGCCCTCTAATCCAATTATAAGTATTATTTTTACAATGACAAATTGTAGCTTCAGTGAGTATTTTTTATACATAAAGTTAATCTAGTTTTAATCCGAGTTCAATATATGTTTAGAAAAAAAAAAAAAAAAATCGGGCACGGGGTACCTCGGAACTTTTCCTCACTTCGGAGGCCACTACAGTCGTGCCAAACGAGAGTTAGTGCGTTGACAGCGCTGGAAATCGTGTGACACACAGATTGGCCAACCTCTGAGGGAAAAAATAAAGCCACTACATTTATATCATTTATAGCTGGTTTAAAATAGTTATTTTCTATTTATTATTTATTTATTTTTATAAGTGTCCTTTCCAGCTGCTTCGCAGCAGGAGGAAGGAGCATTGGGCTTGGTCAGTACTTGGATGAGAGACCGTTTTGATCTAACTGATTATTATTAAAAGACGAAGTTTAAAATACAAAAATCGATAACTTCAAAATGGCGACCAATCAAAATTAAATTTAGTGCATTTGTTTGTCATAAAGAGAAGTACATTCTAGGCTAATTTCAACGCGGTCGGATCAGTTTTCATTTTTTTTTTTTATACATTTGCTGACTCAGCAAATTGGGTTCAAGATGGCGAAAAATGTTTCATTTTTTTCCGGACGGCACAACTAGAGGTACGGAATGATTTTTCTGCCAAGTTTCAACTATCTAGGTTGAATACCCTGGGCGCTACGAAGATAACACAGAAATATTATACATACACACACACACACGTACAAAAGTTATGCTGAAAACCACTAAGACGGTCTTAAAATCACCTAAAAAGGATAATTCAGTTGAAATCTCGAAAACACTTTTTTTTGGTGAAAACAATACTTTTCTTAACCTAGGTGAGGAAAAGTAAAAATATTCTGCAAGATTAGTAAAAGTCGTGTACAATATATATTATACATGTATATTAAGTTAGTTATAAGTATATATTATGTCTTTTAAAAAAAATTTCATTCATTTGTAAGTTAATAATGAAAATAACAAAGAAAGGAATATTTGTGACTGAGCACAATACGACAGATTCAATTTGACAGTTGAAATAGCGTGGTAGTGTTATAGTCTCTGGAATGAAGAAAATAATAAAAGATGTCTAATGTAAAGTTTTAATCTGTTGTAGCACACGAGAGAGAGAGACAGTTTAACGTTCTGTATCATTTTCACCGGGGATTTTCATCGGCGCCCTGTTGCTAAAGCCAGGCCCAAAAGGATTCAGTGTCAAGGCAAGCGAGAAGCAATCAAGCAAAACTCTTCTTCCCCCCGCGACCAGGCTACGGCTCTGAATTAAAGGGGAAATGATGCAGTTTCCCTGGGCGACACTCGACCACCCTGTACCGCAACCAGTATAAAACTGATCCCAGCTATAAGAACACTTCAACCATCTCTGCCTCACACAAGGTAAACAAACCCTTCTTATCTTATCAATCCCATTAGCCTTCTAAAATAACAACTCGGAGCTATTTCTATTTTTCCATTATCTTAAACAAATCAATACAAGGCTACTAATATTACCACGATACATCGATACATAAACGAATTTGTTTATTTTTATATCCATTTTTTTTTTTATTATTGATAAATCCTTTATATTAGGTTCAATGTTGTTGCTGGCTGTCATTTTTGTCGTCAATAACCTTTGATGTTTTTATTAACCCTCTTCTAGTCATCCAATCGAGATGAAACTTGGCTCAGATATTCTGTACCAATAAGAAAACATCCTACTAAAATCTAGGTTCACCCACCCAAACGCACACTGATTAACGAAGTTTCTTGTAATAACTCAATAATTTTCATTATAATAAACATTTTCAAAGCGTGTTTTTGTAAACAAACAACTTGGTAATGACTTACACAACCAAAATGTTTCTACATAAAGGGTTTATAATAAAAACTTTGTTTGTATGGGGTAGAATAGTTTTCATTAAATAAATTATCTTATAATAAATTAGCATCCTTCTAGAACCCTGACTACTTCCCTAAATGTGGCGAGATGTATTATATTCTTGGAGATTATAAAACTACAGGGCAAGACAAACTTTTGTCAATCTTTTTGAATTTAATTTTATATACAATTTTAAAAATATACGAGTATAATTTTTACTTTCTCATACAAAGAGAAAGTATTGTGATGTGATGACGTGCGAAAATTCGATTTTGATGGGCTTACACGTTTTGAGGTCCTCTGAGTCCAAAAAAAGTGGTTTTTAAAAATGTCAGTCGCAGTTGACGCGTGGAGCCTTAACTGCTAGACCGATTTTGAAGAAATTTGGCATACATGGGCAGAAAAATCATACCCCCAAGACGAAATCAAGAAATTAATTTCAGCATCAAAGTGTTAGTTAAAAATATTTCTCGAAATCGGCTCGAAATAAACTACATTCAACATTCAGGAAAAATTCTTTTTTATATAGACTTCTTTGGAAACCAAATACCTATTAAGTGGTAAATGGCGAACAACAATTCCATATTTTATGTTTCAATTTGATTAATTTGAAAATGGAACTCGTCCAAACAATAACTTGTTGTATTTATTTTAAATTATTTAAGGCCCACTTACAATTTAATTGGTGCAAGTGCGAGTGTTTAGTAAAAACACTAAACGCATTTTGACACAATGTGTTTAGTCTAAGTGTTAAGTAAATTTTACTGTACTGTAATGTACAATACGATGTACTGTAATTATTATCCTTTCTGAGTTACACAATTATTTCCTCTACAATTTAACGATAAAAAATAACTTCGTAAATATCATTGTGTGATTGTCAGATTTTGAGACAAACGAAATTATTTATTTGGTCACATTTCTGAGATGGTAAAACAATTAATTAGTATAGTTGAAACTTATAAGCTTTATAGACGACAATATATAAACACTATTATAGCATTTTTTAATTAATCGCACACAGTTTTTATTATAACTAAAACTAATTTAGATATTAAGGTATAAAGAAAATTATTTATGTGGGTTGAATTATTGCGCACAATACCAGTGCTCCTTTATCGATCGTATTTTATTTTTTCTTGAGAAAGGAACAGAAAAAGGATGATGTCGAGATACCAACTATTTTTAGGAATAAATGTCCGAGACATATTACGCACAACTTCGGTATTTTTACAATAACTCCAAGAATTTTATCTCAAAAAGAAATTGCTTTTCATATATTTATTATATAATAACTTTACTTTTTCTATTAAAAGGAATAGGATATATTTAATAATGGGGAATTATAAAGAAGTTTAAATATGTAAAAAGAAATGCGAGTTAATAAAGAAAAAAACTTTATTATTCTCTAGCTACAAAAATATTACACACAACAGAAGGTTAAAATTCCAGAAATGAAATCATTCCATATACATAATTTTAACTACGCCTAAATAATGAAACATAACTAAAATGCCTTTAAATCTAATCGTATGCTCATTCAAATTACGCATAATTAGGATATAAGTCTTAATTTCTTTTTTCTTTTAAATAAAATGGCGAATTATGCTTAGAACCCTACGCCCTACGAATAAAACTTATTATCAAATAAGCTTATTTTTGCGTTAAAGCAGAAACGGAATTAACATACAGTTAACAGAGTTAAAAAATAATTACAGTTTCAGTCGTATTTCTTTTTAGACTAGTATAACTAAGCTAGTTTCTTCTATATTTTATAATAAATGGTTCATATTGGATAAAACTAAAGAAGTATAAAGCGATTATTTGATTGTCAAGCCACGAAATTATTAATCCGGATTAATTTCGACCACTCTAATTAAAAAAAAAGGTAAAAACACCTTCGCCCTATAATAAATTAGACTAAAATAGGAAGAAATATACCCAAAACGATTATTAATAGACTGCTGTTAGTTTTCAAAATTGATCATGTGGCTACATGAGCCACTACCCAAGGGCACAAACCCTGATGGACGATAAAAACCTGTAAATCTATCCAGCTGCCTTGACCACCTGTAACCACTTCTTCTTAAGTTCCCGGGCAAACACCTTGTCTTAAATGATAATTGTATTAAAAGACCAGCTGCTTGTATTCACTAATATCAATATTTTTATTATTTCGTAACTTAATATAATGTTTCTTTATTTACTGCGTAATAACTGCAATTGACATGACAATTTAGGTAACACAGCGAAAGTCTTGCTTTCTTTGATAATACAAAACAAATTGTAGACGCAAGTACAACGTGACGTTAACTCAGAAAAAAACTTAATTATTTATATATTATATTTTATATATTTTTGAATGGTATTAAAAAGAATAGTTCAGAACTGTTGTATTAAAATTCAAATACACATTATTTTAATTAACGCCAGAAACAAAATAAAAATTAAAAATGATTTTAGTTTCATATTCCATATTTAAAACTTCATACCTTTTAGTCATACATTTAAAAACTTTTTTAGCTTTTATAAAAATAGTTCTGCCTTTTTCAAATTTCTTAAAACAATTTTTTAATTTAATTTTACATTTTAATACAATATCAATACTCGATAAATTGTGAAAAGGATTTAAAAGGGAAATAAATAAAATATGAAAAAAATAAAAATCATTTAGATTATGAAATGGAAATACATCGTATTAGGCGCACTGTAATTCAATAAATATTCTGACTTTTCTTAAAAATATATACATGTATATTGTAAATATTAAAATTTAGTTATATGAGTATTTGAATATTTTATCTATTATATACCAATTTTTTTTAAAACTAGATGCTAAAATAAATACTAAAATTTCCATTATAAAAAATTCTAACTGCGTTATTTAAAGTAAGCCAAGTTTATATGTTTAATTTTTATTTCTCTCACCATACATACTTTAGCAGTATAAGAGAAAGATTTGCGAGGGCACAAATATTAAATTTACACGTATGAAGTATAAAAATTTGATTTTTAACTATCTTACGCCTATAACTGAACCCATGTCAATGAAACTGGGTACATACAAGCATGTCTAAAAACATCCGTAATAAATAACTAACGACGTAGTATTTAGCCCGAAACGCTGAATGAAGTAATTATGTAATCAGAAATTTTGGACAGTAAGAACCGGGTTTTGGGAAAAAAAAGAAAAGTGGACTTAGACATATTAAAATTTAGCCCATTTTTTTTGTAACAAACCCGCCGATAAATACACAAAAAGTTAAACAAATATTGAGAGGTAAATAAAAAGAACGAATTTCACTAAACAAATGCAATTTAATGTTTTATACTTTCTTCCTTATATTTAATAGATTCTGTTTTATTACACCAACTAATAATTCCAATTTATTTATGATTTATTGTAGTTTTATTCAAGCATTTCTCCAGGCCATCCACCTGTGTGTCTATCTAAAATGATATCATATTTGTCTATTTAAATTTTTTTTTTCTATATATATTGCGTCATACTTTTGAATTTTATAAATTAAAACAGTTATGGTGTAAAAATTAAAAGTATGAAAAGTTCTTCTATGAAGTTTTTTTTTATAACAGAAGAAAAGTGAGGGAGGGGGAAATTTAATTTGAAATTTTTTTTTTAGTTATCTTGCTACGAATTTTTTGATATTTTGACGTTAACTGAGGATGTGGGAAGGGGGAAGGTGGGAGTTTACTGTAAGGGGGATTTGCCCCTTCCTCTCACCATCCCCCTACCATGTTTCTCGACCTCCCACTTGTATAGAACGGAAAAGGCCACTAAATATTGATATTTGCCCACTCTCTCCTATAAAGCTAAGCAGAAGGAAGCTTTATTAAGCTTTTAACTAAAATTTATTACTAAAATCAAAAACTAGATGGAAACAAATTTGATTTTGATTTTTTATTTATTTATTTTTTTGGGTTTTTACAAGTTTCATTCGAATAAAAATCGAGATGTATTAAATCAAAAAGCAATTAATAAATATAAACACACACACACACAATATATCACATAGATACATATATCTATGAATCTGTGTGTGTGTGTGTGTGTTCTGAAAAATAAAGATATAATTTAGTAGTATGAATAAGATGTTAATCCAAGGGTTTTAATATTAAAAATTACAAATGAAAAAAAGGCTGTTATACAAATAGTATTTTTTTTAAAAAATCAATATGCCTAGAATACACAAAATAAACTACTTAAACAGCTCATTGTTACTTTATTGGATTTCCCTTTTTTTCAGTAATATCATTCTTTAATGTGCCTTCTTAATGCAACTTTTTTTTTTAAAGTCTTACTTATACTTGTGTACACATGATTTTATAGTCTGTTGAAAGAAAATAAAATATTAATTGGATGGTGGTATTTTGTTACAGGTATGCATGAAGGTGAAGGATCAAGGATCTCAAGACTTAGCGAGTAACAAATTAAATTATTCTAATCAATTCAGTAATAAAATAAATGTTTACGCCAATGGAAGTTGAGACAAGCGAATCAAAGTATTTCAGTGAAGAGAGTGCTGAATATGACAGGATAGTCAAATTAATCCAGTCGAACAGGGCAGACGCCGCCGATTTAATTTTCGAAGAATTAAAAAAATCGATAAAGAGAAAAGGCAGATGGATTCATGAGGACAGAGTTTGGCCTCATGAAAATGGCAAATCTGAGAAGGGGGAAAAGAATAAACGTAAGTTGAAAATTGTAGATAACCAAGAACTGTACACACGTTTTGTACCAGCTGCGAATCCAGACGAAATCAAATCACCTCTTAAAGAACCAAAAAAGGAGAAATTCGATGAAGTTTTCGATTTGACTAAAGACGACAGTAATGAAAAACCTGAAAATAAAAGACTGACACTATCAAATAAGAACGAGGTTAAAAAAGAAGAGGTAAAAGAACCAATTTTGAAAAAGATCAAGACTGAATCGTCGGTGAAATCGAAAGATGAGATTAGTGTTAAATCTGAGAAATCCAGCAGTAAATCCGGAGACGAATCTAACGGAAAGATTTCAGAAAAATTTCCAGCAACTAGTTTAGTCGATGATGTAGAATTACTGTTGTCTTTAAGCAACGGAGATCAGGAGGAAGTGGAACCCAAAATGCTTAGGAAAAGAAAAGAAGTGAAAAAAGAAAACTCATCCCTACATAGGATAAGTAACGGTGGCGTTCAGAAGAAAAAAACTGGATCAGGAGCAGGTAACCAGGCAAAGAGTGGAAAAGGAGGTGATGCTCTCTTCAACCTCAAAGAGAACATGAAGACTCAAGATGGTAAGAACTATAAACATTATCCTCATTTCAGCAATTAATTTAAAAACAACAGAATAGAAAAGTATTTTGCAAGAGATTGAAAAAAAGAAAAAGTTAGTTCACTTACATAGAATAGGACCTTCTTATATTTAACATTGTTAGTAAAAATATCGATTTGCTAAAATAAAAAATAAAACTAATGACACAAAATCAAATATCAATTATCTTAACAAAAATTTATATTTTTCAGATGCTTTAGATAGTAAAATGCGTCAGAAGATGTTCTATGGATCAACACAGGTAACTCGAAGGGATAAGCCACGACGTGAAGGAACACTTGCAGACGATTCTAAAAAACGCCTCGAAGCAAAATTAAAAAAGGTCAAAGCCAAACTTAAAAAGTCTATTTAATGTATATAATTTTAATTTCGGCATTTCATGATTACCTCAGTATTAATAATTATTGTAATAAGTAAAATAAGAAATAAATATTTACAATTAAACATTGTATTAATCCTTTACCTAAAATCACACTGAAACAATAATAAATAATTTCCTCTAGATTTTGAAGGGTTATTTCAAAAGAAATTATGTTACACGGGTCTTTCAAAACAACCAACTATTTGTTACACGGGTAATTTAATTTTAAACTATTAAATACGATGTTGGGTAGGCCAACCAACAATATAGAGTAGTTACTTAATTTTCCAAACCTTGGACTCTAAGGTACAATAAGAATGTCACAAAACACATATAGAATTATTTTAATGATTGCATATCTTTAGTAGCAAGCATTTCAAAACACCAGGGCATTGAGGTAAGTTAGAATACTAAATTAGAAACAATAGAAATTAGAAACTAAATTAAACAGGTCAAAAAGCTCTTACCATCCAGATGATTGAAATTGATAAATTTAACCAATTGAAACTTCAAGAGATGGAAGCAAGAACCCCCGATCCCTCCTTCTAAATCATGAGTATATATTTGCACTTCCTCATTTCAAATACCATTTAAGTTATTGGAATCTGACAAACGGGATATTCCTATTGTAGTAAGTGAATTCCATTTATTCAAATTCTACACTCATAAGTAGAGAATCAATAGCTATTACTATTTATTTTGTTGTTTCCTCTTAGCATCATGGTAAAGTATTGCTAATATTAAAATGAAAACTATTCTGCCATTAAAGTGATTCACTTTTTTCACTGGGTTAGGTAAATATAAATAATCTAGAACATTATAAAAGGCTGGGGTAGAAATTATTAGCCATATTTTAAGGGCCCTCAAAGTTAATAAAAGAGTTATTTTTAAAGGTATTTCCTTTATCCATGTTAAAATTTTGATAATAAACTATTTTTAATATCAAAATAGTTTTAAATAGAATAACTATTTTCTAAATTTCTGAAGGCTGTTACATTTTGAAAATGAAATAAATAAAAATATATTTATACGGGATGTAGTAAGCTACATGTTAAAAACAAATTCCTTAAATATCATTAAAATGGCAACATTAAAAAAACTTTAAATTAGTGCCTTGCTTTCCATGTGTCTTATTTAATTATTCTACAGGGGTAAATTTAACACAATATATAAATGTGAATTATAGCAGTAAAGAATAAATTTAAAGGAAAAGAGCAGTTTTAAGAGGTAAGAGGGAATAAAAGGGCAGGAAAGAACATGCCATTAAGGAATGTCTCTCTTGTTAAAGAAGGACCAAATTTTGTCATTCGAATTTTACTTTAGTTATAAAAGAGAATTTCTTTCCCCCTTCCAAATTGAAAGGCTTTGAGGAACCTTGAGTAACACAATAATAATAATGACTATAAACAAGATTTAAATTATTAAAATTCAAAGAATTAATTTGAATTAACAGATGTTGGAATATAAAATTGATATTCCAAATCTTGAAAATGTGTTCCATTTAAAAAAATTAGATAAGATATCTGAAATCATAAGTGTATTAAAGGAAGTAATAAGGTAAAGCTTTGATTTTAGCTCTGTATTAATGATTTATATGATATCCTACCAGTAAGTTCTTCAATCCACTTAACTAATAGTTATAATAAATAATTAATATCAGAGGTTTTTTTTAACACTTTTTTAACAATATTTTCTTAGCTGAACTTCATTTTGCATTAATTATTATAACATGTAATATGAATAACATAACATGTAATAGAATAATTTAAGAACTATAGTTGGAATGTTGTGAAATTAAATCATATAAAATATTTTTTAATTTTTGTGTATAACAGTACTTATGACTTATGACTTGATTGGGGTTTTAAAAGGATTTTATTGAAATTTTTAAGCTTTGAAACCAGTATATATTAAATCTGAGCAAGGCAAGAAAAAGGAAAGAAAATATTAAGATTCCTTTTTCCTTGTTTGGTTTTATTTAAAAAAATTAATAAATGGTGAAACAACAAATCTGAAACATAAATATATAAATCAAATAACCGTCTCAATTTAAGGTAAGATGTAGATATTTTAATTTTTTTGTTTTATGTTAACATAATAGTAAAATTAAGTTAAGAATTAGTGTACGTTAAGTGCAAAAGTATAAACATGAATTTAAATTAATTTTTCAATGTTTTAGGAATGAAGATGACCAGGTATGGTCGAAATATAGCCATTATGGGAAGAAAATATTTTTTTTTAATTATTTAATAATAGCTGGATTCCAGTGCTTTGTTACAGATTTTGTTATTTTGTTATTTTTTGTTATTTTTTTTTAAATTGATAAGTTTATAAATTGCCACTAAGAAACATATATTTTCTAAGGAAGAGTATCTTGATGCCACAGAGTTTTTTAATCCCTCCCATCTTATTTCTATACCCTCTCCCCTCATATAGATAGAATAATTAACCAAATCCCCAATTAGTAATTGATTCTGACTACTGGATTAACAGCTTAAAAAGTTAACTTTCAGGGAAAAGCAGAGGGAATTTCTTCCTGCATTTAGTTAAGCGTTTCAAAGAAGCTAAAGAGAGGACTGGGATGAAACGCGTATAGGGCCACCATCTTAAATCAAAATGGCTGACCGCAACACTATTTTTAAAAAAGTTGTTTATCATAAAAGGAATCATCTTCCAAATTTTATGTTTGGAGTGTATAGTTTCAGAGAAATTGTCGTGACAAAATGTGCATATAAATGGGGGCTATCTTGAATCAAGATGGTGGATCGTAAAACTTACTTACACCTAAAGGATAAGAGAATCTTCAATGCAAAATTTCAGTTTTCTAGAGATACTGTGATGGTTGAGTGAGTGGTATTTGGCTTATATATAAATAAATAGATATACCCTAAACGACCCAACCATAAAAGATATAAAGATTTACAAGAAAATTGTACATTTACTTAAATGTTAATACGATTGTGCGATTACAATGTCAGTATTTCAGCCAACAACCCATCAAAATTATATTTTTCAAAACTAAGGGAGCCATAAGGTGAACATGCAACAAGACTTTATTTTTAAAAAATACTTTGAATAGTATAGTACTATAAATACTTGTAAATATAAAAATAAACTAAATACGTACTTTTAGTTAGCTCGATTTACTCAAAACCAAATCTACAGTTAAATATTAGCAGTAGATTTACAATAGAGTCTCTATAGTCCAACCCTCCACCAGTCCGGCACATCCAGTTTTCGGCACTGAGGGCTGAGGCCTCCCTTCTCACCTCTTTCGTGAAAGACAAGAAACCAAAAAGGGGGGGGGGGGACTGGGAATCATAGGGGCACTAGGGTACAAACAATTCTGAAAAACAGATTTTTTTTTTTCCTTCACGACATTGTTGAATTTCAGAACCTAAAATTGGGAAAAATTTGGGCTGGGGTAGTTTTGTATTCCGAGCGACCTAACTCATAAGAAAATGAAGCACAAGCACTGAACAGGACCACAATAATAGCTTTTATCTGGTCATATTAGTCAGAAAAAACTATGTTAAAATTTGTTTGTTGTATAGGTAGTGAGTCTTAAAAGAATAAAATTAAAATTCGATGCTGAAAGACTAAAAAGAAATAAAGAATATTATAAGAGATGTAATTTGACTGACCTGTGAGAGGCATCATGAAGGTGGTGAACCTGTCTTCATCTTCTCCTAGATCAACCATTAGAAGTCGTCCAAGAGATGTGTAAAACATACTTCGGCATTTCATTTCACTAACACCAACGCTGCCTCCAAGGAACGGGAAATGTTCGCTCTGCATCACAAAGAGGAAAGAAATGGTAAAAATAAATTTAAAAAATTAATATTAGGCCTTAACAAAACAATTAAACAAAAAATTTAAATGAAGAATTAGATACTAAGAATAATATAAATAAAAGTTCTTAATCACACCAAAAGAGGCCAGTATTTTATCATAACTGTCAGGAATTTCAAAATTTAGATGGCTACTTTTTTAGAGGTACTTTTTTTGTCTCATTAAATAAAATATAAGACCTGGGAATCGAAGTAGTTCCTAACGACCACACTTTCTATTCCCAGTGGGATAATATTATTTTATACTCATAATTATGACTATTTGTCCAATAATAGGGTTGGAGGAAACTATTGGCAGACAATTAAAACAATAGTTTGCATATTTTTGTAATAGGAGAATCACCAAAAAACAATGGAGAAAAAAAAATGTTAAAAGTCACTATTTATAAGTACAGTCGACAATTATCCGAGTGTCAGTTATCTGAACGTACAATTATCCAAAATGGCTTCATGGAAGAAAATAAAAAAAAGGCCACTGCTTAATTAATTCCTAGAAAGAGTGGATTTAGGGATACAAAATTCAGATGAATTCAGTTTGAAGGGGAAGACATAAACATATGTATACTAAGGACTAACTTTTATTTGTCTATGGAATTTTTAATGTAAGTTAAACTTACATGTCGACAAAAAGGAAAAAAGTAGTGCTTTCATTAAAAGATAAAATGGAATTTATTACGCGGCTGAAGAAAGGTGAAATGGGTCAGGCATTAGCTATCAAGTTCAGTGTTGTAAAATCAACGATTACGGGAATAAAAATAATTCTGATTCAATTGCTAGGTATGCACTAAATCTTGACAGTGAGGAGGCAGTTTATATTGTAAAACTATGAAAAAACTGTTGGAAGATGCTGCATTCAACTTTCTTTACGCCAAATTAATCTAAGGTGAACCAACTCACATTTTTTTGTCACAATGTACTATATACATATAAATATATAAAATATGTTTTCCTTTTTATAAGGATATAACTAACCTCCAAATAATAAGGTCTAATATAAGATAAGTTTTTCCTTTTTTAAAAAATAAAAAATATGACAATTCCACTTTTAAATAATAAAATCTACAGTAAATTAAGTTTTCCTTTTTCTTTCTATATAATTTTAAAAAATTAAGCTTTTAAATAATAAAATATAAAATAAATTATGGGTTTCCTTTTCTTTTTATATAATTTAAAAAAAATGTAGTTTCTAAATAATAAAATATAAAAAATTATGGGTTTCCTTTTCTTTTTATATAATTAA
>KZ651831.1:395474-410075 GCA_001010745.2 Gerris buenoi
ATTATATATATAACCATACTTTATTCCGCTACAATCCAAAGAGATCCAAATATTTGGTATCTTCTATAGATTTTGTAAAACTATGTATATGAAACCCGGATATCTCTCCATACTATTTTACTATTTATCAGTGACTAATATGACAAATACAATTTTTATTATGTAATATACACTCATACAGTAACTAGCAAACACGGTTGGGTTTCGATTGTCATAACACTTTAATAAAACAAAATAAAGTATATGCAATCTCATGCTAGGATATTTAACTTCGTAAGTAAACATGTTTTATAATTGCATGAACTTGAAAGTTTTTTTTTTTTTTAACTAAAATACTATTTTTGTTAAGCTAATAAAACATTTTCTAAAATTTATGTTGTAAAATACTTGTACATAAATCAGTCATCAAGTTTTTGGCCGCATGCCCTTAGAAATTGTATAGGCTTCCTTAGGTTAGCTAGCTGTACTCTCCAACCGTAAAAAGTTGGCTGATTATTGCTACACTGGTATAAAAATAAATCAGGTTTAGCGAATGACAATTAATAAATTTGTTTTCCAGAAAATAACTTTTTAAGCCTATTTTTAGAAGTTGGACCAGGAAACTTCATTTAATTACAATATATTATTAGATAACCTATAACTTCTATTAGCCATCAAATTTAAGATAAATAAGGCAAAGACAAGAACTAAAAAGACAAGAACTATAAGGCAAAGTAAAAATAACTATATTAGTGTTTCTGGGATCTAGAACCGAGATTATATAAGAAAGTTAGTCTGAGTTGGAGAGCCAGCGTGACCGTGTTGATTAAATTACTTACCAAGTCTGCTCGACCATCACTGAATCAAGGGCGGTACGAGGTTGTGGGTTCGATCTCTCGACGTGATGCTCTGATTTTTATGGTTCACTAATGATCACATAATGCACGTTTCGGCGGTAAAGTATACTGAGGTGTGATGTTTAAAGTGGCTGGAACTTTCCACCATGGGGCTAGAGAAATGGTCCTAAAAGATGGCCTAATTGCTAGTTTCGAACTACTGTCTAGTAATCATACTGTGATGTGTTTTGCCAGCCAAGCAAGAATGGCGGTGTGAGAGCACGCTCGTCTCTGATAAGCCCTATATCTGATCTTCTTGATCCAGTATAGTATAGGTCCAGAGTTGAGTACTACTACTACAACTATACTAGTCTGAGTTGTCTACGACCAATAATTTATTTTTCTTATAATCTTCCAAAATAATTTTCTCTATTCTCCTCACTGTTATTATTCATGCTCCTACTGTCTAAATTTGCTCGAATTCGAATTCAATAAACCTTACTTTCTACCCTTTTCCAATTTTATTAATAAAGTTTACCTTCATTATTAAAACTTAGTCGTAAATAGAGTACGGTATTTTCAATATACCCTATAACCACTTTTAGAAATAATATTTTTCTATTTTATGAAGAGATAAAGAGACAACAAGTTAGTAAACGAAGGTTAATAAAACAACAGTGGAATAAAGATCCAAAACCTGATGTATTAGTTAGGGCTCATTCACACTGGGATTCCGGAATGCGATTCACGAATGCGATACGTGTATGAGATTCAAAAAAGTATCAAGATTCAGTATCTCGGCGGCTTCTTCCCCCTAATTTTCCTAGAATGCTCCCACTTGTTCCGACCTTTGAAAGACCTCCATCGACATTGTCAGTTCAACTTCTGTTTTATTTTAATTTAAAAATGGACGAGATAGAAGTTTTAGCAGTGTGGTATTTGACTAGGAAAGCTAAGAAATATAGATGAACATGCTTTAATATGAATTAAAACAATTCCAATAATATCTCAATAATATTACTTCCAGGAGCTTTGTTAACAAGCCTTTTTTTCAATAAATAATTTTTCAATAAACTCATTTTTTTTCTTTTATTCAGGTCACTATTGCTGATGACTTATTTTCTTATATTAAAATATAATATAAGCATATAATTATATATTTATAATTAAAATATTTTATTTAAAGTAATAAATAGCAAGAGGATAGAAAAAGAATGCGATTCGGAATCGCCTAGTCTGAATGGACCCATATAGCGCAATGTATCATGAGCCGCTTTTTAGAATTTTTCCTGGAAGAATTCTAAAAAGAATCGAGGCGGCTCACGGGGACGGGATTCTCGATTTGAGAATCTCATACGAATCGCATACCGGAATCCTAGTCTGAATGGAGCCATAAGCCGCAATGTATCATGAGAATCGCAGATTCGTGAATCGCATTCCGGAATCTCTAGTGTGAATGAGGCCTTAGCGGGATAAAAGCATATTCTTCCAAGAAGCTCTTCCCTCTCTGTCTATAGGATAAAAAATTACACTAAATTTGAGTCAACAAACTACAAACTTTCCAAGAAAAGCTTACCACTGATTTATATTTGTATTTCTTATATATGTATAGTTTGCTTTTCATAAACCTATAAAATTATATCGGGAGTAATTAAGTAAAAGGATTAAATAATTCCAGGATATCATCAACAAAGTTGTACTAATTAGAGTTAGGGTAAATAGTAAATAATGACATAATTATGAGAGTTCAAAGGTCTCTCGATAAACATTTTTAGCTATACTGTTGGAATTTCCGAGATATCTGTACTATCATCAATATTTTGGGATTACATTACTTTAGAGGGAGCCGTTATCATATAGCCTCCACCATTTCATTATGATTTACATTGCTTGTAGACCTACATCGGCATTTGTTATACTTAAAATGAAAAAGATAACTTTTTTCCTATCTCATAAGTAAAGAGAAAAATAAAGGTTAATGTCTGCTGGTAACGCCACATCCCATGTTTCTATTGTTTGTTGTAATCATGTGCTAGTACGGATGTAACTAGAAGTAAGATTGAGGTAATACAAAATTCAATTTGAAACTGAAAGCATTGACATTAACCACCAACAGAATAGAAAGGTATTAGGTGGAAAAATGCTGCAAATGATTCCACAAATTACATAGACATACAAAAGTTTGTTATTAGAAAAAAAAAAATGTTAATATCTGCCCCGTCAAACTGAATTCATAGAAATCTGATACCCCTTAATACAGTTAACACTGCTCTTTCAAAGAATTAATTAAGCGGGGGCTTTGTGGTTTTTATATATTTTTTTTTTCATGAAGACAGTTTCAGATAATTGAACGTTCGGATAACTAACGTTCGGATAATCGACGCTCTACTTTATATACATATTCAGTGGCGGATCTAGATCTTGCGGGGCCCTGGGCGAGACATTATGGCGGGGCCCCCTAGGTTAGGGTGGGGGATTGCAAATAAAAAAGCAATAAAATAACTTAATAATAGACCACCTATAACTTGAACCTATTTTACGCTAATTCCCTTCTTTTTGGGGGTTCATCTCAACCATAGAAACGTTTTTGTTTTAGCTCTTAAAATAATTCAAAACTTTATTAAATAATTACAATAATGCTTGATATGTTTTTAATCTAACATATCACTTGAATATAAACACTTTAAATCACATAGTTTTCAACTAATCATATTTTTTTTTTTTGCCAAC
This sequence comes from Gerris buenoi, assembly GCA_001010745.2. NCBI lineage: Eukaryota > Metazoa > Arthropoda > Insecta > Hemiptera > Gerridae > Gerris > Gerris buenoi. Next base: position 399,020 of record KZ651831.1, read on the forward strand.
GGGATCGAAGAGGAACATTTCTAAGAGGAACAGCTTATAATATAACATTGTTTTACCCTTTTTGATTTCATTTTCCGGGTCCTCCCCCGGAAAATGTTGAAAATATGACCTCTCAAAACAGCGTTTTTATGCATCTCGCATCTCTGAGGTGAAATTTAATTCTAATACTTTTCATGAAAGAGGTGTAGTTCAATAACCAAACAACGTTTTCACAAAAAAATTGTAATTTAAACAATTGATCGGTTTCGGCTGTTGTAAAGCAGCCTTCTTAAGATAATATTGAGGTTATTGTATTGACAGCAACAATCAATGCACAACCTGTCAATGCAGCAACCTCAAGATTATTTGAAGAAGGCTGCTTTAGAACAGCCGAAACCGGTGAATTGTTTTTAAATTAAAATTTTTGTGTGAAGACGTTGTTTGGTTTATTGAACTACACCTCTTTCATGATGAGTCGCTATCACACATCGAAGAAAAACACAGTCGAGGATCTAATACTTTATCATAAAATAAAGTAAACTTATCGTGTAGGTGTAGATCAACAGCTGATGAATTTCATGAAATATATTACTCTATTTTATAAAAAGTTATGTAAAAGCATTTCATAAAAAGTTTTTTCTTTTACAGTATTTTGCGCGAGCACTCGTCAGTGTGACTCGTCTGCCCTATGTCCCCCAATTATAAGAGCTTACTGCCGGAAACTCATTTAATTTAATATGGCGCGGGGCCCCGCGGGTTATCTTAAACATAAATAAAAAAAAATTATCTATATTTTATAACTTATTTATTTGTTATAGCGAGGGCCCCGCGAAAAGATAGTTAGGTAATAGGCTCTACTTTGAATTTTATAATTCTAATATTTCCTGTTTTGTATATGGTACCCCCGTACCATACCCTGCGGACAATCTTCATTATAATCTATAAATTTTCCTATAACGTATAAGTATTTTTTTCTGCGTAATTTTCTTCTCTATTTCCTGTGGCGTGGGGCCCTCCTAGGCACGGGGCCCTGGGCGGTCGCCCCCCCCCCCCCCCCCCCCNCGGGGCCCTGGGCGGTCGCCCCCCTCGCCCCCCCCCCTGGATCCGCCCCTGTACATATTTAAGTAATGGATAAAACAGACTTAGTGTATATTAAACAAGGATAAAGAAGAAGGCAAGAAAGTTTATTGCAATTTTAAACTAGATCTAGAATGATGTGAAAAAGAGGATTCAAAGGTATCTCGATTAACATTTTTGGCTACACTGCTGGTAGTTTTAAGAAACCATCCACTTGCTTGTTGCGGATTATTATTAAGTAAACATTTCGAAGGAGAAAACATGGATCAGTTATAGAATTGTCAATTGGACATATAGAAAAAATGCTTGTAAGAAATCTAAATATTACATTATCGGGCTTGAAATGTGTGACCTACATAATATCTAAGTGAAAATATCTGACCTCGTCAAATATGACGCTAACAAAGTAGAGCAGGCGTTACCTTTAGAAAATTAGATATTTTCCGCTTTGGTTCCTACTACTGGTGAAGCGGCAAGGAAATATTTCTATATAACAAGTTATGTAACGGCTTATTTTGAACCTGGATCTCTTGCCCTACTCCCTTTACTCAACTCAGTCAAACAATCAAATATCAATAAAACTCGAGTTTTTATTTAACAAATATTATTTCTATTTATAAAAAATATTTGTTTTTTTACTTTCTCATAGACTTAGTATATTGAAGAAAAATTATTGTTATAGCGCAAGATTATTCGCTTTGAAAAAGTTGATTGATTTACATGTTTTTAGATCCCTGAAAAAAGTAATAAAATAATGTCTGTTTGTAGTCTGACATACAACGCTATAGGAAGATGTGTGCCACACTAATTGGCAGATCATTTTTACTTTCTCCTATAAAGATAAAGATAAAGTATTGAGATGGAGCGAAAATTCGATTTTGAGATTTTGATGGATTTAAACGATTTGAGGTCCCCTGAGGCCAAAAAAAAAAAAATGGTTTCTAAAAAAGATGTCTGTCTGTGCAGAAGGATAGAGCGTAAACTAATGGGCTTATTTAGACTAATTTAACACAAATGTTCAGAAATACCATATCCTTAGAAAATAATGTTTGCTCTACATTTGGGGCCACCACACCCAAAAACTCCGAAAACAATTCTTTCTATATAGAAATATTTCGCCGACTTTGATTAATGAATTATAAAATGAACCTTACTCTCCATGAAGACCTGAACGTTCCTTTTGTCCGAAATCTATCCGAATCCCGATATCGAAAGTTCCACGAATCCTTATCCCATCACCCTAATCCTCTTGTACAACTTATGTCCTCTCAACATATTCCAGGTAACCCTCCAAGACGTCTGAAGAGGCAGTAGTGGCCTAGAGATCTACTCTCATAGAATATATTTTACATTAACTAATTATAATTATTATTGAAATCTTATTATTATTTATTTCTTACCTTAAATTCATTATTAATTTACTATATCATTACTTTATATTTTGTAATATAATTATTTTACTATATAAATCGCCAGTAAGTGTAGTCACTATGGACAACTTCTTCTTCACGTTGCTCCCGCCATGTTAAACAATAACATCATTATCACTTGTAACAATGAAATTATGTGTAGTTGTGTTAATCAAAAAAAATTAAAAAAAAAAAGAATTTAAAATGGAGCCTATTCATATAAAAACTTAACCATAAAGTAATTTTCCGGAAGAAAAAACTAATTTCTGAGATTATGATGATAAAAAATCTCGGAATTAGCTAAAAATAAAAAAATAGCTCAAAATTGAATAATATTTTAAACATGTTTAATAATAAATAAATTAAATTTGATATTCTGGGATTTAAACTCAGTATCACTGTGCATTATGTGTAAGAGAAAGTTTTGATCGAATATGTCGGACAGAATATTACTTTGACTCTATTTTTCTTCTTAGAGATCGAATTTCAAAAAATTCTCTCTAATAGTTTAAAGAGTATATTATACTAAATATGATGATTTTATTTTTATTAGATTAAACATGATAAAAATTGTGGATACAAATTAGGATATTTTAAATAAATAATATAAAAAAAAAAAAAAAAGATTTAAATAAAAAGGTTTAAAAACATAGAAATGAATTAACTAAACCTATAAATATTAGACGATTGCTTTATCTATAAATGCTTTATTTCCCAGCATTTTAAAATATTAATTGTTCCAGTTAATGGTAAAATGTGTGTTGCCAATAAGTATATTTGTTAATGTTTTGTTCCTGTTAAATCTACTTCGTACGTTTTTTATTCAAAAAGGCCATTAATTGCTTAAGTATGTCTAAATGATGTGGAGTCATCGATTGTTTCATTATCATAAATATGTTAATTTTCTTATCAGCTACAGTACTTATGAATTTATATCATTAATATGAGATGTAGATTTCACTTGTACGGACTTAATCGTGCAGTATCGTTTCTAACCAACTTTATTTTGTCCTGGGGCTTACATTCGATCAGTGGAAAAAAAAAATCATTTTTTCTGTGAGTGAATTTATTTTAGTGCCAAAGTGAACAATGGTAATCTACAAGGTGATCATATTTTTAATGTTCCCAATATTTTTCATCTTATCCATTGATGGTAAGTACTTATATGATTTTTTTAATTTAATTTTTTTTGCGATATTATTTAATTAAAAGTATCTAAATGTGTAAAAAATTATATATAAATCATCTTGCATTTAATATTTAAAAAAGTACACATTAATAATCCAGACATAACATGGTTTCATAGACAAAAGTTCGAGATCCAAGAGGTTTCAATATAAGTTACCTATTGATAGGTACCAATCAAGCTCTTGTAACTTACTCAAAATTTCCCACAGTTGAGTCAATGAAAGTACATGTTGGGATCTGAAATTTTCTTAACCACGAAGACTAGAACTAGACCCAACTTATTGTAACTAATCTGTTTTCTATCACAGTATTGAAAAAAAAAACAAAAAAAACCCTGAAAATTCACCTCAATATGGACGAGCGTATTCAATTACTCTCCTAGTTCCTTTTAGAACACATCAAAAAATAAGAATGTTAGATTTGATCAAATTACGTAAAATTTTGTTTGTCATTGACTCCTGTGACGCCAATATATTAGCAAACCTTTACACCTCTCCCACTAAAGACAGTTGCAATGATGAGATCCTATTGAAAAAATCAGGTATTACTCTAATACCTTACCTAATATGTAATATAATTAATACAATAGATTAAAAATTCTACTAAGGTGAATCATTCTTAAACTTGGCTATAATACTTCACCCCTCTCCAGGGTATATTCATGCCTAAATGTGATATTTTATTGTTTTGTGAGTTTATGTATTACTAGATATTTAAAGGAAATATTGTAATTGTAATTAGGTAGATTTTTTTAATGTTTTTAGGCATGAATATGCCCCTGAGAGGGGTGAAATATAGCCAAGTTTAAGAATGATTCACTTTAGTTGAATTTTTTATCTATTACCTTGATCTTCCTACATAAAAATTAAGATTAAAAGAAGGGACAAACCTAACTACTATTTATTTCAATTGTTAAGCGCTTCTATTGGTGAAATATAGCACTAAAAAGTGAAAACCGAGTAATCTCCTATTATATCCTAACTTCCTAGAACTATCTATTACATTTTTCAAAGCCTCACATTTTCTGTCGTTTTTTGCGTGACGGAAATTTATATTGTCCTCCATCCCAACTATATCAATGTTAAAATCTATGAACTAGATTAGTCTGTAATAGCCAAAAACTATAGTTTATGGTTGTAAAAAATGTATAACATTTTTAATTTAACCGACGCTTTTACATCTTAATAATTTAAAATGTTTAATAATTATCTGTATACCTCTTCCTTCACAATTAATAATTTTCATCAGTGATTTAAAAAAATATGCCCATCATAACGACGAATGTAAAATGTTTCTAACATACCTAACATCCATCTATAGGGTGGTCCAAAAGTCTCCCATCCCCTCTTAACTTTTGAACTGTTTGAAATAAATTAATGAAACTTTGGGGATCTCTACACTCTACCATGCAAAGGGAAGTTTGTTTTCATGCAATCGCCCACTAGGGGCAACCACCAGTGGGTGATTGCATGAAAACAAACTTACTTCCCTTTGCATGGTAGAGATCCCCCAAGTTTCATTAATTTATCTCAAACCGTTTAGATTTTACAACGTATGTATTATCGGAAGGGTTATTTTGCTATCTTTGCCCCCTTATAGAGGGCAAAATATGGGTGATAGAAAAAAAAGTTTCAAGTAAAAGTTTATTATTTTTCAACGGAGAATACAAATATGCTATCAAAAATGTACACTCCTAGGACTTACTTCATTTCTGCACGGTATAGACACAGAAAAAAAAAATATTTTTTTTTACTTCACCAAGGCATATAAGCTCTACAGATACAAATGGTCTAAGCTAACTTTAATCTAGTACACTCTAATTATAATACATATCATAAATAGTTCATTATTAATAAATGTAATTGTTTTAATTTTTTTTTTTTTCAACTTATGTTTCAGGTAGAGAATTACCGAATTCATTATCGAAATATCCGCCATTAGATAAACCGTGTCCTTGGTTGCGATGCACTCCATCAGAGATTGCCGATTCAACTCATCAATATATTTTAAAACAAAACAAAACTTGTGGAAGTTTTAATTGTAAAAATCAAATCAAATCAAATCAAAATATTATTTACAAATGCTTAAAAAGCATTATAAAAAGTAGTAGTACATCATTACAACCAAAAATGTGCAAAAACTTCAAACATGATAAACTTTCAATTTTTATAATTTATACTAAGGATAATCAAAACAATTTGGTAGTATTTGATAATTATTATAATATACAAGATAATTTACCTTCATATTTCACTATTTATTTTTGTAAAAATGATAATACTGTTGATTTTAATAAAAGTAGATTGAAAAGAGATGTTGATAATATGGAAATATTAACATCAAATACAACATCGACCAATACGACAAATTCAAATTCTACCGACTCAGGAGATGAGCCATTTTCTCTGCTTAAAATATTTAACGAAAAGGATATAATGTATTTCCTTGGAGGGGGTAGTACTGCAGCCATATCAGGATTTCTTGTTCTCAAACTAACGAAATGCTGGTGCAAGGCTAGAAGAAAAGTTAGAAAATTGAAAATTAAAAATAAAGAGTTGAAAAGAGAACTATCACACCACCCATCAGTTATTACAACGTCTGTTCAAAGTATTTAAAATAAATATTTTTAAGTATTTTTTACTAATATACACATTATATTAATGACATTTTTAATTTTGGATGTACAAATTAGGGGGAAGTTTATCAATAAGTTTCATGAAATGAGGTTAGGATTAGTCAAGATAATTGCAGTAAAAAAACAACTATAGTCTAGGAGATAACGTGCAAAAAATTGCCTGACTAACATCAAACAAGAATTTTGTGAATAAGTTAATCTTTTGGTACCTTCAATGAATATGTGGTCAACTAAGTTTGTCTGCGGGACATAGCTTTGCAATAGGCATTTGAAAAAAAAAAAATCCGGTGGAGAGTGGCCACGTCCCGCCCTTTTTAGTGGACAATACGATTTTCATCAGGCCCCGATTTACCAATGGGCAAACTGGGCAATTGCCCAGGGCGGAAATTTCTGGGGGCGGAAAATTTTCGGACAACTTCTTTAATTATCTCAGTTGAAGATAATTCTTCCTAGTTTGCACCTTTGATGCTTATGGATAATAATATGTAATTGGATCTTCGAAGGTGAGTAAACATAACAAGTAGTTAATATAAAATTAACTACTTGTTATGTTTACTCACCTTTAAAGATCCAATTACATATTATTTCTTTAATAATACTATTTCCAGAACGGTAAAAAAAATAAATCAGAAAAAGACACAACTAACTTGCATACGCCGCGCATTTTTCCAAAGTTGTTACCAAGTTTGCAAAGAAAAAATCAAGAAAAAGGTTTATGTAGTTATGTTAATTTAATATTTTCAAGTAAAGTTTAATTTCATCAAAAATTTGTCTATTTCCTTATCCTTATTTTCAAAATGTTAATGTTTAGTTCCTACACGCACTGTGGCCAAATCTAAAGAGGTAATATATTTTCATATTTAAGTATCTTTTTCGTGTATTTTCTCTTTGGTAATAAAAGTTATTACTATGTATTTTAATCCACGTGTTTATTTATTAAAAACAAATTGATTTTACACTTTAAATGGTAGTCATGCAAACTGGTACCTTTAAAATTATGTTCATGTATGTTTGCAGTTTAAACTAAAAACGGATTATAAAAAATTAATATTATTAAAAAAGTGATATAGGCCTAGTAATTTTTTATCAACAGTGTATAGTGACTATACACCATTTCAGGTTAATGCCTAATACGTCATTTTTACTTCTCTATATGGTATCAGCCCACATTGATTAACCCTAAAATACTATTCAGTAATCACAAATATCTCAGGCCTTTTTAAGAGAGGGGGGGGGGGGGGGGGGGGGGGGGGGGGGGGCGGCTGCAAAAGGTTTTGCCCAGGACGCATCTTACCCTAAATCGGGGCCTGATTTTCATGATTCTGAGTACGAAATTAGTTAGTAGACCAAAAATAAATTTGATGGTATTCTGTCTCTTATAGGTGACCTATTTGATTTAAAGTAATTTTTGACTAATTGAACTATGTTGTCCTAAATAGCAAATAATATCAATAATATTTTTGGTCGTCTTACTAATTTTGTATACTCAGGATCATGAAAATCACATTATCCACCAAAAAGGCGGGATCCACCATGGCCGCTCCCCGCACCGTTTTTTCTTTTCTAATGCCTATCGCCAAGCTATGTTGCACAAACCAACTAAGCCGACCACATAATATTCTTAAAAGGCACCTTGATGTTAGTCAACACTTTTTTTGCACGCTATCTCCTGAATACTATATAACAATATATTACTGTGTATTAGTTAACCAAAATTTAAACAAAAATACTGTAATAATAATAAAATACTGTAAAATACCCGTTTGGATACAAGAATTATAATTATTTCTCCCAAAATTATAATATGTCTCACGAAAAATCACATTTTCAACAAAATATAAAAACTTATATCTGTGAAATATACATATTATATTCATAAAAATATGAGGAATTTTATTTATTCCCTAAATAAAACGATAATCGTTATTTCATTTGTTATTAATTTTGTTACTATATTAAACTTTATAATTATACAACAGATGTTAAATGTATTAGAGTATGAAATTAAATCAGAGTAAAACTTAATTTCATTTTACGCAAAACTGAATAAAACCATCAGTACGAGATAATTCGTACAAACTTTATCATACTGTTTTTCGCTACTATTAAGTCGCTGTCCCAATCATTTTATACATTTGTTCGATATTGTCTCAAAAGTTATATTTGATTATATGTAATACAAAATATAGTTCATTGGTTTTTATTTAAATGGCCCACCTTTAGTTATAGATTATAAATAGAGTCATATTTTAAATTTAGCTTATTTAGCAACGACGGAGTAAGAGAAGGAAAAAGTTATAGTGTATGATATATGAGGAAAATTAATTAATGTAATTTTTTGCGTGTTCATAATTTAAATTTCTTTTGAACTTCATATTTCATGGAATTGGCTCATTTAATTAAAAGCATATTGCTTCCGAGCTTACCGAAAGTAACAGAAGCTATGTGATCATTCTAAAGAACGGTAATATTTTTATGTCTCCGATTTCAAAAATTCCAAGACAGAAATCCGTTTCAGACATCAGGGAACATTTTTGTTTGCGTGTCTATCTGTCACTCAATTTTTGCGAACCAACATATCTTAAAATCTAAATCTACACGTCCGATGAAATTTGTATGGAAGGTCATAATTAGTCTATTGTTGGTTTTCTACAAGTTTCAACCATCTGGGCCCTTAGGTTTCTCTTCCTTATGTGTACAAACGCATACATATACTTAAACAGATATCTTTAAAACTACTCCTCTTATTTTTATGAAATTTGGATGGTTTGTCGAAAGTATACCGCTGATAGCACTAGATTAATTTCAACCGTCTGCGCTCTTTAACTTTTGCTTTATTCTACTTTAATTCATGTAAAAAATCAAAACAATTTTGAAATATTAAAAAAAATCGGTCCAACCACCTTTTCTAACAATTTATTGGGCATTAAGCAAAAATAGCTTTCGTGCATAATACCAGATCAGTGTTTGGAGATCAAAAGAAACACTTTTAACTAATAATGTATGTCTATAATCTAATTTATGTTTGGACTAGCCTATAACTATCAGAAAAATAAATTAATTTAAACTTATAACCACACTCAAAATTTATTTTTTTTACATTGTTGAATTATATAAACTAACATTTATTGGATGTCTGGGCTTTCATTACCCTTAATAAAAACAGACGCCATTTTGAATTTGATTTTTAGGTGATTTTCCATGTTTGGATTTTGTCTGATTTTGGATATGTTACAAAGCAAGTTTATACTTTAGTTGAAAACCACTTCAATTGCTCGTGAAGCAATTATGCTCATGTTAAAGGGTATTTTTTCTTAGTTTTCCTACACTATAAAAAATTCTGAAATTTAGTCCATTTAAATACTAATTTAACAATATAAGCCGTTTTCCGGGAAACATCTAGTTCCCGAGAAAATAGCTTTAAACGCGGACAGATAGAGGCCGGGTTCGATTCCCCGCTGAGGTGAAGTTTTTTTTATGATTATTTTGTTAAACTTTTTATGAACTCGTGTATGAGAAAATTTGACTGAGTTGTCTCTAACCGATGTTGTATTTTAATAATACCCATGTAAAATCCAAAGAAAAATACTCGTAGTATATCCGTATCTTTAATTTTCAGATTCCCTAGAAAAGGTTAATCAATAGATAATAATTCTAGATGAAGTTTTTTTTTACTTTGTCTAATTCGTAGTATATTATTTATAATAAAGAGAGAAATGATAAAGAATGAACAAAACTTTTATATAATTATTAAATACAGTAGAGTCTCGCTAATCCGGGTTTAACGGGACCGGACCCAGTCCGGATTACCGAAAGTCCGGATTAAACGGAATCAGTTTTAATGTGTTTGTAAAACAAGCTTTATTAGGGTAAAACTATTAAAATCAAGGTTTTTATTGTAAAAATTACTTCTATTAGTCACCAAAACATGGACAACATAGGTCCACTATTTAAGTTAAGAGCAGTTCTGTCCAAATATTAAATGAATTAATATAAAATGACAATCTATTACGCAGGTGACAGCTATAGAAGGGACTTCCTGAGAAACAGGCTGTGTTCCGATATGAAATTCGAGGAGCGATAATCATTTCACAAAAAGAAAAAGTTGAGACATTAGACATTGTCGGCTTGGCAAAATTTCATGGAACTGCATTGAGCCGCCGCTACATGTTTCTTAAAACCTTTCCTTTATATCTTCCGCCCTACATTTCTATGGAACCGAAACAGATTTATCGATGTTCTTACTTATTCTTAAATCTGTTAATTTTTAACAAAAATACCGAGTATTCCTCGTGCTAGACTGAGACTGTTTAAATATACACCTATAAACTATACTAGGAACAATTTATACATTTTACTAGACAATAAAAGCAGAAAATTCCAATTATCTTAACAATTAATAAATCTTAACAGGCCCTGGTTCCAATTTGTACATAGTTTTTGGCCCGTCCGGATTATGTATACGGATGTCCGGACTAGCGGGGTCCGGATAAACGAGACTCTACTGTAATATTTATTTTCATTATTAACAATCTATATATATAAAGATGAAAGTCCGTGGGTATGTGGGTGGGTGGGTATGTCCTTTATACAAATGTACAGTTTTATTTTGATCATGATGAAAATTTGCACACTTGACCTTCAAAGCAAGGGGAAGGTCACTGTCTACATGGTTTTTCGAAATTTAATTTTTGGTACCCAGGAGTACGGGGTACAAGTAATGGATACGGGGTAAAAGTAATAAATACCCTTCATGATGCATATCGTT
>KZ651831.1:424029-435557 GCA_001010745.2 Gerris buenoi
ACGAAAAATTTCGATGTTTTTTGACAAAATGGCGCCGAAAATTAAACACTATCCCTAAGTGGTATATATATTTGTAATCTACTCTTTAATACCTTTTATTTGATACCCCACTCAAAATTGTAAAAAAATATTTTTTTCTCGCGACTTGAATTATCAGCCATTTTGAAATTGAACAGCTGATAATTTTGAGTTCGCTATATTTTTCCTGTGTGCGCTTCAAAACGATATACTGGAAAGTTTCATGTTTTTATCTTTTTTGGTTCTAAAGTTATAGGAACCGTACAGAGTGACAGACAGACACAAGAACAAAACTATAAGGTTTTTTTTTTTTTTTGTTTGTTTTACCAACGAAACCCTAAAAAGAACAAAATGTGGAACAGTTAAAATAGTGGTTTAAATATGTCAGATTTTAGATTCTTTTTCAACTCTAATTCCTCATATTTAGCTTTAACATAATCATTATTCAAATGACAAAAAGTAGAACTTTTTTCATTAAAGCAAAACTTATTTGAGTCGTAAAATGTTAATCTACAAAAGATTTAATGGTAAAATTATTTTATACTAGTGACTTTTACAGCCAAAAAGAAAAACAAATCTTGAAATAATGAAAAACATCTTTCAACGTTAAATAACTTTATTGTACAAAGCCGCTTTTCAACTACGAATCATCCTGTTAAAAATTATACTTTTTAGTGCAAAAGAGAAAGAGACACTTTTAGTTGAGAAAAAAGATTAAATTTGTCACATTCTTATCTCTGTTTTAACTCCTTAACTGATATTTCTCAAACTGTAACACTCTTCCATTTATTCATCACTGAAGGTGAATGACCTTGTTTGATTCAAATGTAGCTACAATGACTTTTGGAAACAGACATTCTTCTTATTTCGTTACTCTTCATTTCTTAATTAGGTTAATTCCCTGCTTATTGTTTAAACCTATTACATAGTCTCTTTTATTTATACTTTAAGACCGAGCGTACATTGAGACTCAGTGAAGGGCAGTTTTTTGAGCAGTAAAAATATACGTGACAGAACAAATTTATACAAATTCAGAATTCAGTATTAGAGTAAAAAAAAGAAACATTTTTACTAATTTTTACCATGCATATTTTAGATTTAATTGAAAGTACTTTATACCAACCTAATAAACAGTTATTTGTGACTATAATGATAGAAATCGAAATAAAAGTTGATTTTTGTTGCGTTAGAGTATTTATTTATATTTATTCTATCAATGCATAGTTTAATTTAAAAATATCTAATTAAAGACCTACTTAAAATTGCTTTATCAAAGTAAGCATTTAATTGGTAATAAATTAAATCATTTTTAATTACATATTTACTTTATTTTAAAGTTATTCGAGCCTTAAATGATAAAAATCGGAATAGAAATCGATTTTTGATATTGTTGTGTTGGCAAAATTTACCGGTTGGCAATTTGTCTCCCGTTCTGTTTTCAGATCGGTCGGCCATTTTCTTTATTCTGAAATAGCTTTGTTTTTCGGTAAGTAAAAAGTCCGATAAGAATGTAAATATCTGTAAATTTATACTTTATAATCGGTTGGCAATATTTTATGCAGTTTCACCCAAATAATTCCTCTGTTTTGACGAAGTTAAGTGTTCCATATACAGTTGAGAATCGAATGTTAATTAGAGAAGATTTCATATCAAGTAATTCTTCTCTTCGAAGTTTAACCGAATTAAGAGTTTAAATATGTTTTTATTAAGCTTTATTGCAGTTTGAAAACTTAGAGTTAGATTAGCGTGCTTACATCGGAATTTTCGAATTCAAGGTTGGTATAATTTAAGATTCTATTAGTTAATTAGTTAAGAGCTTATTAGTCCAAACAAGTTTTTCAAGACTTCGGAATAGAGCCGGCGAGCCTGTCTAGATCTATCCTAAAATCCTAAACTAATCTTTATTACCTCTGACGTTATTACTTATTTCGTTGGTTCGTGCCTTTTCTTTTACTTTATTTATGTATCGTAATATGCCGACCGTGTGCAAACGACGCATTTTATTGAAAACATTAAATTTAAATTAAGAATTCACTGTGTCCGAGAAGATTCGAATTGCGCATGCCCGAAGCTGTTAAAATGTTTTGTGGATTTTAACAGTCATATTTTTAAGTTAAAGATAATATTTAAGTAATTTTTTTCTCGAAGAATTATTATTAATTCTCTTAATACTGTCAGTTTTAGTTAGCTTGAGTATATTCTTACCATCATGGTATAAATAGGTATTAAATTCGAAAGAATTAACAAATAAATCTGCTTTTTAGACCAATCATAACTACCTAATCATATTATTTTATTGAAATATTATGACTGCTATATATAGTATATAGCCTTGTTTTTACCTCCCTAATATATTAATACCTTACTAATCATATTTATTTAATGAAAGGATAAGAAAATTTCTATTTTCAGGATATAAAATAAGGTTAATAAACCTATAATTCCATATTATAAATTAGGTTATAAAATAGTAATTATGACGATAAAAGGTTATAAAAAATTAATAATGATAAATTTGTCTAAATAGATGATTTTTTTCTATTAAAATTTAAACAAAGGGACATTACACTCTATTGTCTATAAAACATACTAGTGTCTATACTATAAATACGATATATTATCTATAGAAATTAGTAGATTGGTTTCATGGCGTAGATTACCTCCACACAACCTGATTAAAATCAGGTTTTCTTCTTAATTATATATATATATATATATATTTTTTTTTTTTTTTTTATTTTTTTTTTTTAACACTGCTCAACAAAATGAACACATACCTTTTTTTTAAACCACTAAATGTGTCTGGTTTCTTAAAGCTATTAGTTAATATTATGGATGAAGGTCTTTGTGTTCGGCAACAAAACATCAATTTTTACAATTATTTGAACAAGAACAAAACAAAAATAATTTGCAGCAAGAGGTTATACATATACGTTCCTAATTTTCCTTGAAGTAGTTGTACAACTAACAAATATTTTAACAAAACTTCCTGTAAAAATATTTAAAAAAAAAAAAACAAACAAAACAACTATAACATTATATTTATAACAACTTAAATAAATAAATAAATTAACGAATATAAATATTTTATTATTGTTTTTCATTTAGAATAATAAATTAAAAATTAAATCCATGGGGCTTAATGTTTAAAAATCAATTTATTTTCTATACTTTAGTTCTTTTTCCAAATTCGGATGAAATTTTCCAATTTAAATGAAATTTGGCATAAAGGTTCAGTATCATTTTAGCCCTAATTTGAAGGCACTACCTCCAAAAACTCTAAAATTTGAAAAAAAAGATTTCTCTAAAACGGTTTCGAAAATTGTAATTAAACAAATTCTAAAGTGAAGTCTATTTAAATACGAATCTAAACATATTATATAAGTTGTTTCCCAGGAAAATCTATTTTCTGTTTTACTAAGATTTCTAATGAAATCAAACCTGATATTGTTGAAAATCGATACAATAAAGTGAACTACCACCTGTTAATCACTTTTGAAATATTTTCAAAAATAAATCAATTTGAGTTATTTTGGAATTTAAATCAAAAGTATCAATATATATATCAGAAAGTTTTGTTCCATGAATTGGTCCATTTTATTTTTATTAGGTTAAACTAAAAGAACATAATATGCAGGAAAATTTTCACTATTTACTTTGAAAAAATGATGCGTTAACTGTTCTGAGCATTATACATATTATATTAGCTTATACATAATTTATTTCATATATTGCTTTAAACTGAAAGATTTTCTAGGAAAAGGATGGATGCTTTTTAACAGATTAAGATAATGCATTATTCCAAATATGTATTACCATATTCGAACGTCCTCTTGCTATTATTATTTCCAATTTCCGCATTTTCGGACATTATTTAATATTCAATATTTTTTACAATAGTTATTTATGTAACTAGGCAGCAAAATGGAATTTTACTGACGGTGATTAGATTAGCCTCCGAGCCGAAGGCAAGGACAGGCGACAGGCTATGATAATAATGATGTTAATGAATAATGATACTAATAATGATGATGATAATAATAATAATGATGATAATAATGAATGCTATATAATAATGAGGCGAAGCCGTGGCAGGATATTTACTAAATTTACTGTCGAGGCGAAACCGAGGCAGGCAATGAATCCTTTCCAAAACGAGGCAGAAATGTTTCCTTTGCTACCCTGTTGCACACAATATTTTATCATGGGTGGCAGAAAAATGAAACTGCTAACATACCATCTTTATTAATATAACATAGTTAATTACTATGTTATAAATAAGATAATAACATACATATTAACTAAAATTAATGTTCATAAAGAAATCAAACATGAAGCTTTGGAATAATAACAATAAGTGAATAGCAAACCTATCAGACTATCAGAAGTTAAAGAGAACGGCGCAGAAGATAGGCCAAACTGAAAAGCAGTGTATTGCGATATCATTAATATAACCTATCCTTCTTCACATCCTAGTCCTCGCTTCTACACCATAATAACCATATAAATTCGTGACTTTTTTTAACCTCACTAAAAAAAAAAAAAAAATAAAAAATAATAATAAAAAATAAAAAAGGGTGTTTTAATAGGTGTTATATGACAATAGATGAGGAAGGCAGCTAGAATCAGCCAATTCAGGGTTTTATTCCTTCTCTCTACGTACGAAAATGATGTTACGTAATTAATCCAAGTAAAATTATCTGCTAAATTTAAACTGAATCACTCGTTTTACGTAACTAGACATCGCGTGGCTCAAACACCTGAACAAAACCGCTTGATTCTACTATCACATTACATCAGGGTTTCATTTCTTTTGTATCTTATCTTGTAACTGATGTAACGTAATTAATTTAAGTAAATAATCTCTTATTACACTAATCACTGCTATGATGTAACTTGTCATCGCGTGACTCTAGGTATCCATAGTAGATACTTTGATTCTAACCATACCTTATATTAGTGTTTCATTTCTTTTCTATACTTATAGCTTAAATTATGCAATTAATAATATAACGAACAATGTTTTGATTTAGATTTTTTCGTACAACTTCATAATTATTATGACCAGAGATGTCACCACAATTTTGCTTACGACTTAGAATAATACAATATATAGAAGGAGTGTCACTGATAACATTGACACCAACTTTGGTTGTGATCCTTATCCGCGTTCTAAAAATTCATTTTTGTAATTTGTGACGTCATAACTCTAAAATTATTTGCCTTCGGTTTTATAATTTAATTTTTTATTTAATTATAATTATTGATAGTCAGTTTAGTTTATTGTAATATTTTTTTTTTGTTTTATCTTATTTTAGTTTGAAATATGCTAAAAATAATGTTTATTATATCATGACGGGCGAGTTGAAAAAAATGACGTCAGAGTGAAACGTAAACAATAACCAATGGTAGGGCTTGTTTTCTTGACGTTTGTGAGCGGGCTTTGAATAATTACTAAAGCGTGGCCAACCTTCTCCAGCTTAAATGAAAAAAAAGAGTGTTGTTTTGTTGGTCCCCTGGTCTAAGGGACACAACCCCTCTGTTGGCTTCAGTCCATTATCAGTAATTGCTAGTTGTTTTGATTCTATGCTCCTTCTATATATAGTATTATTCTAAGGCTTCCGAGCTTACTAAAGGTAACGGAAGCTATGTGATCGTTCCGAAGAACGAAAAATTAATTTTTAGGTTCTCGATTTCAAAAATTCCAAGACAGAAATCCGTCGGTCTGAAGGTCGGTATGTCGTTCAATTTTTGCGAACAACCATATCTTAAAAATTCCACGTCCAATTTTAAAAAATTTGGATGGTAGGTTATAATTAGCCCATTGTTGTTCCCTTATAAGTTTCAACCTTCTGTGCCTATTTGTTTCTCTTCCACATGCGCACAAACATACATTTATTTACACCTCTACAGCTTCAAATGTAATTATAAGATTTGAATGAATTTTTTTTAGTTTATCGAAAGTAACCCGCAGATAGCCCCAGATTAATTTAATCCGTTAAAGCTCTTTAACTTTTGCTAAATTGATACTTTAATTTGTGTAAAAAATCAAAACAATTTTTGACAGATTAAAAAAAACGGAGGAAACAATTAAACCAATTAGACAATAATGACTTGCAAAAGCATAAAATCAATGAAGTACGTGGGTAGGATGCGAGGAAGCTATGTGCCACACCAATTGGCAGTATATTTTCTTAATTATTAATAATTTTATTACATCTAAATAAATAAAGAGTAAAATCTCTACTAGAGCAAATTTCTGCTCTTGTTTTAAAATCTCTACTGGAGGTAGAGATATTACTAGATATTATTACAGATTTGATAGACATAGATATGTTGACATAGTAGAGATTTTACTGTTACTATGTTAACACTGAAGATAACATAAAATGACGTAACGCATATTATGTTAATTATTAATATACAATTGTGGTAAAAATGTTGCTTTGTTCCTTTCTTTTAATTAAACATTACACTTTGATATTACACTTAAATGAATCTATGGTATTTAAATTTAATTTAAAAAGTTAAGAAATTTATTACACCAAATTAAGTAAATTTTAGGTATTGCTAAAGATATCTAGACATAATACATGATATTTATGTATAGTGAATACTGATGACTAGATATATTGACATAGATATCTAGGCTTAAAAGATATTTCAATCTTACTGTTAACACTGAATAAAATGTCGTAACGCATATATTAATTATTAATATAAAATTTGGTGACAATATTGTGTTGTTACTTTCTATTAATTAAACGATGTATTACTCTTAAATTAATCCATGGTATTAACATATAATCATAATAAGTTAAGCAATACGTTACCGCAAGTAAGTAAATTAGGCATGAAATTAAATTTCCAGCAAATTAAATATGATTGTGTTTACAACAAAGTTGTTTACATATTTATTCTTCGCCCAAACTACCGAAATTACAAGTACATTGTTCTAATAAGTTTAGCATTGTTAATTTCAACCTTTAAAAAGAACATTCAGGTTTTATTCTTTGAAGTTCCATTTGTGAGCAAAAATAACACTTGAACATTTACTGGAATAATAAAAATAAAACTTTATATACTTTTTTTTTTTTTTTTTTTTAATAATAATACCTTTATTAAAATTTTTAAACAATAATAATACATTACATAATTACATATTTTACAAGTGATTTAATATAATAGCGCACCTAAGGTTATCTATCCACAAGAGAACATAATGTTCTCTGCCGTGATATTTAATTTAATGTTTCTGTTGGATCTTTATTTTTATTTTCTATTTAAAATATATCTCTTTTTATATATTATTTATATTATCTAAATAACTATGATGGAATTGCGTAGATGTTAAAAATTGTGTTAGCTTTTCAGCCTGCTCCGTACCGAAGTTTGCGAATCCTCCCGCTTGTAGCGCCAGGTACGACCTAGTAGTAGTCTCGTAGAGTAGTCTCGTAGTCTCGTTTCAAATCCGCTCTGTGAAACCGCCATTAGACTCACCGCTTTAAACTTATGTTTTTATACCGCCTTACAAGTTATTAATTTCCGCCGCTACTCCGCTTATTATGTTATTTTTTATAACAGTAACTTTATAATTTAACGGTTTCTTTTATTATTAGTATTATCATTATCCCGGACATCCGGCGAAGATCCTGACTCCACGAACCCAGGTAAGCGAAAATACTCTTTTTAATTATCTCCTCTATTTCATCATATATTGTCTATCTAATTATATTTTATATGCTAAAGCCTATTTAAAAATCTACAGTCCAACCATCCAAAGCCAGCACCACCGCGGCTGGATTATTTAGGGCCAACTTAAACCGGCTCCCTAAGATCCACCAAACCAGTTTCTTTGAGTTAATTTATAAATACATCAAATTACAAAAAATAATTAAAAATACACTCAGTACAAAAGCACAGGAATGCAGCTAGACTGTAATTAACAATGCTGGCCTTGATTTCAAAGAGTAACAACAATTCATGTAGATTCCTTTGTAAACACCATTGCATTAGGATGAGGCCTCAAGTGGGAGTACGTGACGAAGAGCATGCCACGATAATCGTTGTACAAACACCATATATGCGTGTTCTATTAGAGAAGTACATACAATATTGTGCAGCTCTTGAGGTTAGATGCGTGAAGAGGTATTATATGTACCTAATAAAGACAAAGTATGTAAAGAAAGAAAACAGTTTCAAAAATATTATTTATTTGAAAGTTATTTATCTTTAACTCCAAATGAACGAATCCCGTCAAGTATTTACTAACAAACTGAAAAAAGGGTTTCTTCGGTCATAAAAATGCATAGTTCCTGTATATATTTTTTTTTCTTTCTAAAAGAATTTATACAAAGTTGCACTTTAGAGGAGCTAGGTGTGCATGGCATTGTAGGTAGGCACTTAATTGGTTCTTTTGGGTGGAAAATGGCCACCATTTTGAAAACGAGGTATTTATATTTTGCTATCTGCTTTCTAATACCTTTAAAATGATTACCCAACCATGAATTACAAAAGAATCAAAATTTTGAATCGCTATAGCTACGCGCACCTAAAATTTGACTTTTTAGTTTAATCCCAGAAATTTCATTGGCCCACAGAGAGGCATAGAATAATACTATATATAGAAGGAGCATAGAATCGGAATCCTAAGCAATTACTGATAAGAGACTGAAGCCAACTTTTGCCGAGAGGTTGCGCCTATAACTAAGTTTGCCAACATAACAACACTCTTTTTTTTTCATTTTAACAGGAGAAGGTTGGCCATGCTTTAGTAACTATTCAAAGCCCGCTCACAAACATCAAGAAAACAAACCCTGCCATTGGTTATTGTTTACGTTTCACTCTGACGTCATTTTTTCACCTCGCCCGGCATGACATAATAAACATTATTTTCAGCATATTTCAAGCTAAAAATAAGATAAAACACAATAAAAATATTACAATAAACGAAACTAACTATCAATAATTAAAATTTAATAAAAATTAAATTAAAAAACCGAAGGCAAATAATTTCAGAGTTATGACGTCACAAATTAAAAAAAAAATTTTGGAACGCGGATTATATAGGTACAACCAAAGTTGGCTTCAACTTCAATGTTATCAGTGATCCTCCTTCTATATTAGTATTATTCTAAGGAGGGGGGTTTGTTTTAGTAATTTCAGGGTAAAATTAACACCAAATTGGAAACGCGATATATATTTGTGATCTACTCTTTAAGACCTTTTAAATGATATCCTATTAAAAAAATAAAAAAATTGCAAACAGTTCGCTATTGTTCGCTGATCGAACTCAAATTTCAAATCTCTAGGTACAAGACTACAATACAATAGGTCGGGACTTATATACCAAGATACAACCGACGGACAGATGGACAAACTACCAAAGCAAATAGGTTACTAGGATGACCTCGAAACTGTAAATAACAGACAAATTCCATCAAACATTTTATACATGAAAATAGTGATATTGAATTTATGAATTTAAAACCTATGATATCTTGTTTAATTTATTTATAAAGTATTCAAGTAGTGGTGTTTTCAGGTAAATTAAATAGATTTCCATTCGGAAATTAATTTTTTTCTCAGGAAAACTATTTGTATGGTAAAATACTCATTTAAATGGAATGTGTAGTTGAATTTTATTTAAATCAAAAATTTTGAAACTTTTTTTGAATAAGTAATTCATAATTATTTCGTGATTTTTCAGTTTTGGGCAATCGATCAATTATGTTTGCTAGAGGTCGACCAAGAAGTCATGAACACGGTAGAAACTGAAAGCTTAGCTTCGTTTAAAGTAGGAACTTCCGAGTATTGCCGAAGTCAGTATAGTCGGGTGCTATTCTAGTTTGTATGAAATGCGCAGTTATGTCAAATCTCACAAATAACAACAGGAAGGTTTCCAATCTTTTAGGTTTCCTGTTTTGTTTGTTTTTATACAGTACGAGTTATAGTCACAACTGTCCTAAACGATTTTCGTACGATCCACAAATCCACGGGATGATGCAAATACAAAGGACGCTACAAATAACGGGGTAGGAAATCAAAAGTAACAAATCAAACTCAGAAATAAAGAGGAATAATCAATAAATAATAATATAAAGATATTATCGTATAGTAGAAGTGATTTCTTATCAGGTACAGTGTTGCCTGTAGCAAAAAATATAGAAGTTAAAAAAATAAAATGATTAATAACCAAAGAACAACACTGTGTTTTTTGACAGTGGTCTATTTTATTAAAAACTGACTGTACATGACGACACTAGCGCACTCCTCAGATTTCCATGACTTCTTGGTCGACCTCTAATTAACGATATGGTCATTAGTCTGGAACAAATCTCACTTCAATCTATCAAAGCCAGAATATTGTGTTATACTAGTATTTTGACTTCAACTTAATATATTACATTCTTAATATATATATAATCGAATACCAATAGAATTCTGGGGTTTATATCATTAATTATTATTCATAAAATTCTATTTTATGTTTCAAGGTTTTTTTTAGGAACTGATTTTCCTAGGAAAACGGTTAATATCGTCATTTTAGAATTGTGTAATCAAAACGGTCGGAACCGTTTTCACCAAATAATTTTTTTTTCACGTTTTTTAAAAGTTTTGGCGGGTAGCGTCCCCAAATTTGGAGCTGAAATTCATTTCTCGATTTTGGTTCGAGGTATGATTTTTCTGAACATGCATTCCTAATTTCGTCAAAATCGGCCCCAGTAGTTTAGGTTCCCGCGTCTGTATAGTCAACAGACGACAGGCTGACATTTTTTAAAATCCACTCTTTTGAACTCAGGGTGACCTTAAAACGTTTAAATAGATTAATATCTCAAAAATTAAATTTTTGCGTCATTACAATACTTTCGCTTTATATGAGAAAGTAAAATTGCATTTTTAAGTTTAATTTGAATATTTCAGGCTTATCGATAATGTCCTTGTTTTCGCTCTAAACTCTCCCGCTGCACCGATCCCTTTAGTCACTCTTGATATTATATACATTTGCAGCCACACTTATCTACATGACATTTTTATGTCTATATGTCTCAATGTATTAAAAATAAAATACTTAGTGGCTCAATGTCAATAAAATAATTATAATTAAAGGTAAATTATAAGCTAATTAAACACTTAATTTGCTGAATTTGCTTCCAGTTATGGGAGTGACCGTCTCTTTCTACTTCCTTTGTACACGCGATCACTATAGTAAGCCTGCAGTCCTCTCTGCGGTGCTCTTATGTAAATTCAGTTAGAGCAATCTGTCTTAATTATTCACAAATCTATTTTCGTGCTAATTTGAGTAATAATTCTCGTCGTTGTATTGATCCGGATAGAGTAGGAAAATCGTTTTTAATATTTATAGTCTCTTAATAGGTAAAAGTGAATAGATTTTGATATTATTCTGGTAGTTCTGTTTATTATAGCTCTACCCAAGTTCTGTTTATTATAGCAATTACCAAGTTGAAGAAAAGCAGTATCAAAATCCTACCGTTAAATATATATATATA
>KZ651831.1:477339-487514 GCA_001010745.2 Gerris buenoi
ATCAGCGGACGATCATCGGTGAAAAAGATGAAGTGGAGTTAGGAAAATAATAAAGAATTAGATTATTATATATATAATAATATATATAAATATATATAATATATTAGAGGAAATAAAGAAAAAAGTTTTCCCACCTCAGATGAGTTTGCCCCAAGCGATTCATGTTAGAAAAGTTCTAAAGTGTACATAAGAACAATTACTGTACTCTTAAAGAGCTTTCTAACGACATACATCATGAAGGGTATATATTATTATTTTGAATTTTGTACCCAGTACACAATAATTCAGGCTTCCTGACGTTCCCGCAATGTTGGAGTTAAGCATTTCTCGTGTCCTCCCCCCCCCAAAAAATCAAAAAAGTAGTCAAATAGAAAAAAAATGTAGTCATGAAAGTTTTTCGCACAAATTGACAGATTTACTGTACTGTAGTTATATATATATATTGATTTTTATTATTTGATTTAATTATTTCATTTGTACGTAAGTGGCGCGTACAATTATATAGAGGACAAAAAAAAAAACTACTTTGAACTGGTCTTATTTTTGAAATTATTTTTCAATTAGTTTTATTTTGAACTAATGAAATACTCGTATATTTTAAGGTTTTTAACACTAAAGAAACTATATTACATGCCAGAAAACATCCGGCATTGTGCTGTTACGGACACCCTCGATATGTTACACCTCACACAATATTTTATACCTCAGACATATTGTTGGAATTTCTACTTCGTTTAATTCACATATATTTTTGCAAATGCAAAACATGTAATTATCTCGTTCCTTCTTATTATACATATTAAGCAAGCAAAACAAGCATCCATTTTTATTAGAATAAGTGAGTTTGCCTTAGCTTGGAAATAGCAAATTATTTCAAGGTGAGTAGTAGTAGCACAGTCAATCAATCTGTCGTGATAAAAGGCTGTTTGTGATAAAAATATGAGACTATTTTTTTCTATGGATCGCGTGGGTAACATGAGAAAAGCTCAACTCAAACTTTGCGGGACCGTCCGGAAGAAAAGTCGTAAGTATACGGGGTACAGAGTAGAAAAGTCAAAATAGTGTATGTGTATACCTTTTATGATGCAAGTCGTTAGAAAGCCTTTTTAGGAGTACAGTAATTGTTGCTATGTACACTTTTGTTATATTTTGATTTATTTATTTATTGTTTTATATGGGTGTTCGACAACTTGGTCATGTACACCCGATACAGTAGTTATTTACTCATTTTTTATTAATTTGACTCTATACATCTTTTACTAAATCTAAATGTTCCAAATATTTAAATAGCTTTTGAACAGTGGTTTCGTCGTCTCGTAGAATTTCAGAAATTGTTGTTGGAAGTTCAAACTGTTTTCTTTCCTCGTCAAGTCTGTTGCAGTCGCAGAGGATATGGTGGACTGTCAATGTATCTCCACATAACCTACAGGTTGGTGGGTCTTGTCGTGTGATGAGGTAGCCGTGCGTCAGTCGAGTGTGTCCAATCCGGAGTCGTGCCAAAATTATTTCTTCCCGTCTGTTTTGTCTGCAACAAGTTTTCCAGTCTGTGATGAGAGGTTTAATATATTTTAATTTGGTGTTTGAGCCGTTTGTCCAGTCTTCTTGCCATTTTCTAAGTAAGGCAGCCCATAGGGTTTTATTTAGGTCCTTAGCAGTGATCATGGTTTCAAGTTCTTCTCCTTTGTTTATTGCCTCCTTCGCCATTTTATCCACCTTCTCGTTTCCTTCTATATTTCTATGGCTGGGAACCCAGCAGTATTTCACTTNAAATTTATTTATATTATAACAATTAATTAAGTATTCTTTAATAATATTTTGTAGCATATTAACGAAGAGATTAAATAGAAAGTGTGCTTAAGTAAAACTTGGAAATGAACTGGGTCGAGTATGCACTTAGGTCACAAATTACATCCAACTTATTTATTTTAGAGTACGGAGCAACTTAGTTGCTTACCCTATGGCCCTCCAATCCTTGAAAGACCTTGGCTCCTTGATGATTTCTGCACGTTCTTCTTTATCCTATTCATTCCCCCACCACTCATTGGACTCCCAAGTAGTTTGTAGTTTGCTAGAACACCCGAGACTCGAGACGATCGTCGATCGTAGCAACGGTAAGAAAGCGTAGTAGCATTGTTTAGGGCCGACATCCTTTCTATTATCTATGAGTTTCGTTTCTTTCGGTTTTCACTGAACCAAAATACAGGGTCGGATTTAGAGGATGTAGGCCCCTAGGCAGAAGATATGGTGTGGAGCCCCCCTGATTTTTACTAGAAACAAATATGGGGGGGGGGAGGGTTGGAGCACTCGTGGAAATGATAAGACATCCTGACCTAAAATTATTGTTTTTATTAAGTTCTCCGGGCGCTGCAGGCTTCATCTAAATAACAGTCATTAAGCCTCATTATAAATAGTGTGGAACTAAGTCGGACTTGGTATTTATCATGGTTGTTATATGTATGTAAATTATTATCAAAACTTTTCAATTTAGTTTAACAATTTTTCCTTCTTCGTATCTGGACTGTAAGTGAATATTTGAACCTTATAACACAAGTGCATTTAGGATTATATCAATAATTAAGACTTGTTATTGATTAAATACGTTATACATTGCGTTGCAATCTTGTGAGGGTCGTGTTTCTGCTTACATCGGAGCACCAAAACCAGCTCAAAGAGTTCAATTGCATTTTGCGAATAGTGTATATCGAAATTAATTAA
Organism: Gerris buenoi; assembly: GCA_001010745.2. Lineage (NCBI taxonomy): Eukaryota > Metazoa > Arthropoda > Insecta > Hemiptera > Gerridae > Gerris > Gerris buenoi. The sequence goes on from KZ651831.1 coordinate 480,055, forward strand.
TCGTTATTTTATTCTAACAAATTGAATAATTTTAGTTTTTCTTTCAATGACTAGTCAGCCTTCTTGTTCTCTCTTCAGCGCTGAATATTTACGAAAACATACTCTTCTGTCGATTGCATAGAAAAGGTACTGGGAAGTTAAAGTAAAGATAAGGGCTGAATTTGGCTGTTAATATTTAGCCATGATCGAAAAATATTACAGGGTGGGCCAAAAAAAACTTTATAGAACACTTATAGCTCAGCTTCTGTAGTTGATAGAGATGTGGGGTTTGATGGGTCTAAAAACTACATTATTCTACTTTAAATTTCATATCTATAACTTTAAAAACGATTGGGTGAGAGCCACGCAATGACGGTTTGCAATAGGGTCTTTAAAAAAGTCGTTCTCCGGGTAGTGATCTTGTCTGGTATTATAGTTTTGATATAATAAATTACCATATGGTGAAAGGGGAGGGGGGGATTCTTTGTAGGTAAGTCCCTCAGTGTTATAACAAACATTGCAGATGGGTTAAGCACAATTTTTCCTGAAGTTAAAGATCAAATGCTAAATTTCACGCTTATGCAAGATGTTACCCCTTCCCATCGCTCCTTGCAACCAATTCAATACTTGCAAGAGAATTGCCCAGACTTCAGGCAATATTGTGCTTAACCCATCTTCAATGTTTGTTATAACACTGAGGGACTCCTCCCACTTACCTACAAAGAACACCCCTCCTCCCTTCACCATATGGTAATTTATTCTATCAAAACTATAACACTAGACAAGATCACTACTTGGACAACGACTTTTTGTAAGACCCTATTTCAAACCGTCATTGCGTGACTTTCACCCAATCCTTCTTAAAGTTATAGATATGAAATTTAAAGTAGAAGAATGTAGTTTTCAGACCCCGCAAACCCCATATCTCTATCTATTATAGAAGCTGAGCTATAATAGAAAAAATGCGGTTTTTTTTGGCCCACCCTGTATATTATACGAGTATACTAAACAAACGGTTTCCCTTTATTATAACAGTCAGTTGTTTCTTTTGGACAAAGAACTTTAACTGATGCATTGAAATAGTCAATTTTTATTGACAGTATTTTAAATAGTCCAGTAAAATTAAACCAAAACAAGGCCGTGCCTCCGATTAATTCAGAAAAAGTTGGAAATCGTTTTAATCCACTTAGGGCATCCCAAATAAGAGTACTATACGTTTGCGACGGTTTCTGAGGTGAGCTAAACTTTTGGGAGCCAAAAAACTTCGAACTTTTTGCACTTTTCTCAGTATTTTGCATATAACACCTTAAGGGTTCTTACCAAAATTATAGAACATTAAATTCTGCGTCGAATGCATTTTTTTAGAATTAAATTATACACAGCGGCTTTGTGAGAATCGGCAACTTAACATTTTGACCTCTTATAGGGGCCTTTATTCTCAGTTTTATACGCCTATAACTCAGAAATAGTTATTGCAAATAACTAAAGTTGTAGAGCATCAAATTGTGCGTTAAGATCGCTCTTTTTTTTAAATTTATTTATACCTAAGCATAGGTACAAGCAAAAACGGAAAGTTTTCGGAGACCTGATTTTCTACTATATATGCAGCTTTTCTGTAGTTCTTATGTTCTGTCCCTCTCTTATGTTTGTCTAAGAAATGAAATTGTGATATAATTTGATCGTTCAACCTGATTCTTGAGATTTTATTCAGAAGTGGTGAGTTGGAATGGAGGGGGATGTTTCTGTATTTAGTCTGGTTTTCATTATCGCTTTTGATGACAGTGGAGTGTACCTTAGTCTCATAAAGCAAAACAGACGCTGAAGATAAATGATGAGCTTTTCAGGCACTTTCTGCTAATTTGATTTTTTTTTTTTTTTTTTTCTTAAGCATCATCCGTATATCCATAAAATACACTGGTACTATTGGAGCCATAATAGTGATTCTTAACGTAGTTCACATATCAGTTAAGGATACATGAACTCTGGTCGTCTGTATATCACAGAACTCGATGTAAGAGGAGCCCTCTATCGACCACAAAATACCTTACACGTTGGACGATCAAATTACATCACAATTACATTTCTTAGACAAACATAAGAGATTTTGAGTTGTGGAACTACAGAAAAGCTGCATATATAGTAGAAAATCAGGTCTCAAAATACTTTTAGTTTTTGCTTGTACCTATGCTTAGGCTTAGGTATAAGTGTATAAGTAAATTTAAAANATCACAATTACATTTCTTAGACAAACATAAGAGATTTTGAGTTGTGGAACTACAGAAAAGCTGCATATATAGTAGAAAATCAGGTCTCAAAATACTTTTAGTTTTTGCTTGTACCTATGCTTAGGCTTAGGTATAAGTGTATAAGTAAATTTAAAAAAAGAGGAGAGATCTGAACGCACAATTTGATGCTCTACAACTTTAGTTATTTGATACTTTTCATTTGGAATAACCATTTCTGAGTTACAGGCGTATAAAACTGAGAATAAAGGCCCCCATAAGCGGTCAAAATGTTTGCGCAAACATCATGTTTGCGCAAACATCATGTTTGCACAAACATCATGTTTGACATGTATGACCTAAGGTTTGCGCAAATATTTTCCACATAATGTTTGATCTTGTATGGGGGCCTTGACACTCTTTTCAGGCAAAATTTTAAAATTTGCCTATTTTTGACTGCCGATTCTGACAAAGCCGCTGTGTATAATTTAATTCTAAAAAATGCATTCGACGCAGAATTTAATGTTCTATAATTTTGGTAAGAACAAAATTTTCAGTTCGATGCACCCTTAAGGTGTTATATGCAAAATACTGAGAAAAGTGCAAAAAGTTCGAAGTTTTTTGACTCCCAAAAGTTTAGCTCACCTTAGAAACCGTCGCAAACTTATAGTACTCTTATTTGGGATGCCCTAAGTGGATTAAAACGATTTCCAACTTTGTCTGAACTTGTCTGAATTAATCGACACCAAAAATCTATTTTACTGGGCTATAAGTGAATACTTTGTAAAATTATTGTAATGAACGCAAATGTATTGTTATACCCACAAGAACACTAAGAAAAATAGACTGCCAATTGATGTGGCTCAAAGCTTCCTCGCATACTATCCACGTACTTTATTGCTTTTATGCTTTTACAAACCATTATTGACTAATGGTTTAATTGTTACCCCCGTTTTTTTTTAATCCGTCAAAATGTTTTTGATTTTCCACACGAAGTATTAATTTAGCAAAAGTTTAAGAGCGTAGACGGTTCAAATTAATCTGGGGCTATCTGCGGGTTACTTTCGATAAACTATAAAAGTTTCATTCAAATCAGATAAATACTTTGGAAGCTATAGGTGTAAATAAATGTATGTTTGTGCGCATATGGGAGAAAAAAAAAAAATAGGCGCAGAAGGTTGAAACTTATATGGGACAACAATGGGATAATTATGACCTGCCACCCAAATTTCATTAAAATTGAGCGTGAAGTTTTTAAGATGTGTTGGTTCGCAAAAAATTGAACGACAAACCGACCGACAAACCGACCGACAGACCGACACGGAACCAAAAATTTTCCCTGATGTCTGAAACGGATTTCTGTCTTGGAATTTTTGAAGTCGGAGTCCTAAAAATGTTTCGTTCTTCAGAACGATCACATAGCTTCCGTTACCTTCGGTAAGCAATAAATAAAAATCTCGCTTAACTTCTTTTAAAAGTGCATCTTGAAGCACAGAGTGCTTTTACCTTTCAAAATGCTTTTTTCTCCCTTCAAATATTAAAAAGAAATGTCAAAGTGCCCACAATTCAGATTTCTCTGTCATTTACAGATACTGCGTACTATGGAGTTCAGTACAGTATGAAAATAAATGTTTACCAACGAACCTAAATTTGAATATGCAACAAACCTTATTACTTATTATAGAATTCGACAGATAACAAAATTAATTAAAGAAATAGAATTTAAAAACGATAGTTTTTGAACAAATGTTTGTGGTCTGTACTGATAATGTTGCCTGAACTACTAAATCAATTTTCAAATAAATTTTGTGTACTCTAAGATAAATTTTATTTTTATCTCAACATTTTGATATGCTGTACAAAAGACTATAAATAAAAAAAAAAATCTAAAAAATTATTCTGAAACTTTGGTTGTAAAAAAAAACTAAAGGTAGTCATAATATTTATCTTCTAGCAGTATACCCCCTGCCTTGCTAAGGTATGTGATATATCATAGTTCCAGGTGTTTGGACTGTCTCGCTTATCCTCTTTCTCCCATACCTATATATCTATACTCTCTTGGAAATGAACTTCTGTCCTAAGAATCATCTAGAAGTTTCAAGAGGTTTTTAAGCAGAACTTAACCACCCCCTCTCCTCACCTCTTAAATTTAAAGTCTCTTTTTCTTCCCCCTCTCCGTGTTTCCTCTTAAGAGTCGAATATTTAGGAACGCAGCAGCGTTCCGCCCCGCCAAGTCAAAAAGTCAAAATTTCACAAAAGCTGCCAGTGTATATATACTGTAGGTGACAAACTAGGGTTTTTGAGGGTCTGCAGCGTGAAATACGTACAAGCTACCTAAATAGTTTTTTAATATCTTTGTAGGCCGTGTCCTGTAGATTAAAAATAAAAAAAAAATGGTCAAAATCGGCCAAGTAGAAGTAGAGAAAAATAGGTTTGAAAATGGTAGTTTTGATGACTTCTTCTTATTCTTATTCTTATTCTTCCTTCATTTTATGTTGACGCACCTACAGCCTAAACTACTGAACCGATTTTAATGAATGAGGGCTTTTTGGATTCGTCTAGAACCCTAGTGCATTCCTAGATCAAAAAAATTGAGATAGCTCATTCCTACGCTTAACGCGGAGCGAGAAACCAAGCTAGCGAGCAGTCACTCTAACGTTGACGCACCTACAGCCTAAACTACTTAACCGATTTCAATAAATGAGGGCTTTTTGTATTCGTCTAAGGCTCTAGTGCATCCCCCCTCAACTCAACCCCCCCCCAACCACCCTTAAGCAGAGGTACAGCAGTGTATTGAGTAGTAGTTTCGTGCTTGTCACATGACCTATGAATGACTTCTATTTACGAGTTCATCTTTTGAACTTAGTATTATAGGTTCAGGGTTTAGTTCAACCTTATTCTCTTGAGTTCAAGAGGGGGGGGGGGTAATTTGTTTATTAATACATATATTTCTGTTTTCTATGATTTTATTTTATTATTTATTATTATTATTATATATTATTACTTTATAATTATTATTATCTTATTTTTTATGTTTTCTATACTTCTATATCAGAATGATAAGTCTTTTAATGTCATAGGTCTCGTAGTTCTCCAATAGACCTCTCTATAGAACTTGTCAAGCTTTTAACTTCACTTTTATTTGATTCTAATGTGTGGGAATAAACAGTTTAGAGTTTAGAGAATCCTTCCTTAGGAACCGTACAAAAAGTCATGAAATCTGACCAAAAACCACTTGTGTGGAAAAAAAACACCCCGCCAAGTCTGTGGTCCAAAAAAGTTGTGAAATCAACTTTCTATCCCGCCAAGTGATGTTGGCACTTTCTCCTGACCCATCACTATCAACATAGATACTTTTCAGCTTCTTCTCCTTGGCGGTGTGCCTGCAGTACTACCTAATGTTAACTGGTTGTATTCCACGCACAACCATCTTTCCACACAAACCTCATTTGGCAAATGTGAAGGTGAAACAAGAAATTGTATTGGTGTTTGAAGAATATTAAAATTCCAGTTTTAGGAAATCGCGTGGCCCACCGCCAAGGAGAAGAAGCTGAAAAGTAACTATGTTGATAGTGATGGGTCAGGAGAAAGTGCCAATATCACTTGGCGGGATAGAAAGTTGATTTCACAACTTTTTTGGACCACAGACTTGGTGGGGTGTTTTTTTTACCACACAAGTGGTTTTTGGTCAGATAGAACCATATCGAATATAGAAACATTCTGTTTAATGTTCTAAGAAGTAGCCTTTTCTGAAATGTAAACTTGATAAAAATAAATCTTCGGTTTGTATGAATAACCTATTTTTGTAACCTCCTCTTTGATTTCCTCCTCAAGGGTAACATGTTTATCTTATTATATAAAGATATAGCCGATAGATATAAAAAGATATTTCCCAGTATTATAACGTTTATTATTCTAGGATTTAAATATGAATATCTAGTTTGCTAAGGGAATAGGCTTTTAAAAATGTTTACTATCTAATGCGGACTAGATTGAAAAATCATACATAGAACTTGTTCGTGCCAGAAGAATTATCTTACAGGTTATAGTCCAAATTGTTTGGGTTGTAGGAACCTTTGAAATTCAAAGAAAATTGCCGCACCATCTTGAATCAGATATTCTTCATTCTTCATCATTATAGCAACCTTATAAGAAAAATTCGGGTTTCGAAGCTTTATATGGTTTCCTAGATGTAGTGATTAATAGGCGATTCGGTGGAATTTGGCTTTAAAAGTAGCACATAAATTATTACCATCTTTATAACAGGGACACACTGTACCAATCAAAATAGTTCTAATACTCACTTAAACTAATAAGTAGTTGCTTTTTAGGAAAAATCTAATTTTTGAGAAAATAGCGCGTAATGCTACTTAAAAATAAAAATAATAGTATAGGAAAAAGATGCCCTTGATCGATTTTTACACGATTTCCAAGTCTGCTTTATTTTATTTATATTTTAAGTTTGAGTTATTGAACTTTTTGGAATGGAAATTTATGGCACGTTACAGCGGATTGAATTCGAAAAACACGACCATCCGTCGCGAACTTGAGTAAATGATGACAGATTTAGCTGAAATTTGGTAAACATGTTCATATTAGGTCCAGGACGAGTTCGTTGGACAACATAATCCGCCCTAGCGTTCGCGCGGAACGCACTTGTTCGCGGATGCCTTAACTCCACTAAATATAAATAGTTAGTTACTTTTAATTTTGTCTCTTTTCTAACTCCGCCATATTCAAGTAGTCAGCACTGTAGTTTTATAATTTATATTTGTTGTCTAACTTATTTGGGAGCCTTATTTCTGACAAAATTACTAAGATACAATTTATTAAGATCGATTTTAATTATTTGAATTTTTTAAGTTAAACATGATTTTTAGCGAATTTCCATTGGAACAAATTCGCTAATGGAGCCACCCTCATGGCGGGAGTTGGACCCGGGAATGTGGCCAAAATACGTTTCAAAGGCCCCTGGAGGGAGATTCTGTAACTTTTTTGATATATATCCACAGTGACGTTATACAGGGTGATTCACGATAAATGTTACAAACTTCAGGAGATGATTCTACTCCCCAAAAGCAACAAAAAATGTCCTCTTGACCCCTGTCCGATTCTCAATTTTAAGGGAGATATTTGGGGTTTTCCGGTTTTATTGGAAACCATGAGTTTTTATCATAAAAATTGTCATATCTCCCAAACTGTTGGTCTTAAAGCAAATTTGAAAAAACCATTGAAAAGCTCATTAAATTTCCATTAAAA
>KZ651831.1:501445-522526 GCA_001010745.2 Gerris buenoi
ACACAGAGATATATATATTTATAAAACTAATAATCCATATATTTATAAATGGATGCTTCACTGTACAAATATAAACAATAAACTCTTTAAATCTCTATCTTTAATACAAGTCTGTCAACGCACAAAAAAATAAATGCCAAAATAAACAATACCATCTTTTTACCAACCCAACCCTATTGTGCCTAATTTCTTACTTTTAGCTAAACAATTTTGGTATGTTCATATAAGAATACTAGTTTGCAAAGTAACTACTAAAATAAATGGTAACCTTATTTTGTTAACCCAAAAAATTATATAAACATTTTTGGTCATCTCTTTGATTAATTTCTATAAAGATATTGATAAAATAGCAAGATAAAAAGATCTTTTTATAATATACTACTTTTTTTAAATTTTCTGTCATAAATCATAAATTTGAAACCTGTCAAAATGAAGATTGTAAATATGGGATATATCAAAACAAATAAAATAACTTGTGGATTTTTTCCGAACTAACTTGCCATACAGCCTAATTTGCCGAAAACTAATTAAATTCTGTTGAAAGATGGCTAAACGTATTAAAATATTGCATTGTCATCGTGTTCTGAGCTATTCTAAAACATTCAAATGTCTAGCTACTCGGGAAGTTAGTTAAAAATCGATTGCAAGATTTGTACTGGACAAACAAACAAATAAACAAGAAAGCAAGCTAATAAAAACGTAGTAAAAAATAAGAAATTGTAACCTTATGTAAAATAAAAAAAAAAATAAATAAAAAAATAAAAAATAAAAATGAACTAAATTACTTACTTCCGATAATTACTAAAAGGGTATTGCTAAACAATAACAAATTGTAAACTTAAGTAAATTCAAATAATCATTATTAAATACCTTTTTATGATTACTAAAGTAAAAACATTATTTATGGAAAAACAGGATAAAAAATGAATTAATAACTTATTAACTTTATGTTAGATAGGGTTTAGTATATAGATATTAAGTTAATTTTATACTTTATCGGTGTAAAATATTATATAAGCTTAACTTTTCACTTATCATTATTCTGCTACTTTGCATTTTATTAATAATAAACTCCTTTAATAATAATAAAAAAACCTACGTACAATGATTAAATAATACAATTGTCAAAACTTGATCCTATTATTATCATTATTACTATTATGTTTAATAGTTTTTACTTAACCTTATAATCCTAACATTAAATAGAATAATATAATACAACTAACGTCTCCCTATAATTATATTCTAAGAGTCCTACTGTTCAGAATTTAACTAATATTTAATTAAAATATCAAATTTAGTTATAGCCTTTCTCGATGTTGGTTTTATTGCTCCTATTCAATACACAATTAAACAATTAGGTATAAGCTAAAATTGTTTTGTTTTTGGAATTCTACTGAACTAATTTAACAAATTATTGAAGAATAATGTAGCTAAAGTCCTATTTTATCTTTAAAATATAGAAATAAATTTTAATACCTTGTGGCGAATCCGAGAAATTATTATAAATTTTAGCCCTACATTTGGAAGCGCCCTAAAAAATCTAAAAAACAATATTTTTTTTCGATAACAGTTCTGACAAAATATTTTAAAACGTAGTCCAATTAAATACAAATTTATCCCTATAGGGTTGTTTTCCCGGGGAAAAATATGGTTTCCGAGATATTAATAAAAGCAAATCTGATTTTGTTTAAAATCAAAATGAAGTGTAAAGCTACCAGAGTTACTAACATATGTGTCTAACAATAAACTAGGCATCGCGTGGCTCTATCATTGAAGCGAGCGTATAGTAATAAATATTTGTATGTTTTAAAGATCTTTATTAATTTATAGCGGTGTCTCTGTTGGCTTTACTACAAAATGTTATTTAAAAAAAAAGTTTGTCTCATCAAATAGATAAAGTTAGAATTTTTTCCCGTCCTAAAATTCGAATTTTAATTTTGATGCGCACGTTTCCGCGCGTTCCGCGCACGTTTCGCACGTTCCGCAAGCGTTGCGTGCGAACGCTTGGAAAGACAACGTTGTCCAACGAACTCGTCCTGAGCATTGGTAAAATGAACATGTGTACCAAATTTCATCAAAATCGGTCACTTTTACTCAAGCTATCGTCGTACGTTTCAGCCACACAGACACACAGATACACAGACACACAGACCCAGAGCATATTTCGTTGAATGTAAGAAACTCGCTTACGCTCGCATTAATTATTAGTAAGATTTTGAAAAAAACCTTCAGAATTTGTTATATTGTTGATATCAAGCTTTGATATCAACAAAAAATACCATCTTATTAAGAAGATCTTTGTTATTCTCAATACCTCTTTCATTTTTGAAAATTAGGAATAGTTATTTTGTGACATCCTGTATAATAGTGTGTTTATAGTTTAGTATCAGTTATTGCTTTATTGTTATATCCTTCCTCATGCTATTTCCACAGGTATTTAAAGTTATGAATGAAAAATACAACTTTTTTAAAGGTAAAGCCAATTATTAACAATGAATATCCTTAGTGCAACAGCCCGTGAAGACCTTAAGATCTGTCAAAGGTTTTTACTATTTTGTTAAATGAACTTTTCTCTGACATTGATCATCTCAACATTTATTTTTATTTTTATAAAAAATATTGATTAATGAAAACACATTTTAAAAGCGTATTCATTATCTCAGCCCCAAAAGTAAGAGTCAAACTTCCTAATATTAATTAGTTTTACACATAAAATGACCTTTTTTAAATTAAAGATCAATGCTACCATAAAAGTTAAGTACAATGCTCTTTCAATTTTAATCATAGTTTTATTAAATTTATATTGTTATTTTTTATTTATTTCTAACTATTTTTAAATTATTAGTCAGCTCTCTTAGTAATTTTTGACGGTAAAATCAATTTTGCTCATTACATTTATTGACTCTTAATAATTAATGAATTCAAAATAATAATTAATTCCTTTACAATTATTATAACTAAACGATCTCGCTATGCATATATTGTTAGGAGTTATATTTTATATCTATAAAATATATATCTCTGTTGTAAATGAATAGATATACATTATTTATTTATAAATAAATTGATTTATCTATTCATAAATAAATATTTATTTTATTTATATTTCCTTATATTATAAATTTATGGCGTAATAGAAAATTTATTTATATAATGTCAAATTTTGGTAGCATTTAGTTATTATCAGATATGTTATTGAAATTGTTTCAATCACAACAGCCACTACAGTAAAAAATGAAAAAAAAAAATAACAATTAAGTTATTAAAAGTTTGTAAAATAGCTGTTTAATATAATAGTATGCAGTTTTATATTCTGTCTCAAGAATTTTTGCTCCTAATTTTATTAACTCAAGAAACAATAATTTAGATAAAAATTAGCATTTCAGTTTACAGTGTGATTTTTATGATTGAAATGGGTTGATAGGGGAATATTGGAACTGGCGATTTATCAGCGTTTTNTTTTTTTTTTTTTTTTTTTTTTTTGGAAAGAGAGAAAAGTTCAATGATCTCAAGAAAATTCGTTGCTATTGTTGGCAGAATGGTCTTGAAACTTTTTATTCATTGCTTTTCTCCTTGTATTGATTTCTTTTGTGCCTATACCTAACTATAACTACATCAAGGTACATGTTATTGTTATGTTACCTTATCATTTTACTTCTTCACTTATACATGTTTTCTCTTATCAGATTGCATAGCTTTTTGATAAGAGATTCTAGAAAAACTGTTTTAATTACGTTGATGGCTTGGATTTGAAGCTTGATGCGGGTCACAACCTAGTTCGAACACATACCTTGCCAAATAAATTTACATTATTCTATAGTGTGCCAAGCAATAAATCCACTAGAACGGAGCCCTTTAATGTACAGGGTTTAAAGGTCCATAATAAACTCATACTTTGGATGTGGTCAAGGATCCACTTTAACCTTTAAGAATCCATGTAGAACCTTACGACCATTTATTGCATAATTTTTTGACCACCTTTCAAAAAATCGGTCCGAGACAACTCATATTCACTTTCATGTATAATCTCGGCCCCAGATCCCAAGAAACATGAATAAATTGTTTCCTATACAGACGAATAGGTAATAGGTGTGAGGATTTGCTAGCTGTGACAATAATCCAACTTTTAGCATTGTTGCTCTCATCCATTTTCTATACTCCAATCATCCTTTTAAACTATAAAGTCATCATGATTAACTATTAATTTGCTTATTATTAAATATTTATTTCATTAAGCTCGCTTCAATAATAAACCTACGCGATGCTTTGTTAATATTATAATACTATTTAAAATGGTTACAACAGGTGGTTATTTTAAGTTCGATTTTCAACAAAATAACATTTATTTTCATCTCGTACTCGTAAACCAGATTTTTCCCGGGAAATCGGCTTATATTGTTAGATTCGTAATTAAAAGGACTAAATCTTAGAATTATTTAATCAAACTCGTTGGAACCGTTTTCGAGAAACGTTTCACGTTTTTTCATTATTTTCATTTTTCATCGTTCATTCGTTTCACGATTATTCATTTCTCGATTTCGCCTTTGGGTATGATGTTTCTTAACATGAATGCTAAATTTCGACAAAATCGGCCAAGTAGTTTAAGCTCTACGCGTCTGCACAGACGACAGACGCAGGGGTGCCCATCACCCCCAAGGCCTATGGCGCTATTCCCCCTAGATTCAGCTAGCCCTCCCCCCCCCCGTAAAAAAACAAAATGTACATCTAACAAACAAAGAAAATCTCTATGCCCAAGTAACAACAATTGTTTTAGAATGTATTTGTTAGGACATGTAAGTCATGGGTGTAGTCTGCAGTTGATTATTGGGGGAGGAGATTTATGGCGGGGGGTCCAGGGGCCCTCCCCAGGAAATTTTAAAAAATATGACCTCTCAAAACAGCGTTTTCATGCATTTCTGAGGTGAAATTGATTATGAGGTGAATGTAAAAAATATGTATAAATATATAAAAATATGATTATGTGGTATTTTTTTTTTTTTTTTTTTTTTTTTTTTTTTTTTTTTTTTTTTTTTTTTTTTTTTTTNCAAAATCCTTCATCTTTTTTATAAGCCCTTTTGCAGTAGCTCTTGTGTCGTTATCTGAATGTTGATCTTGATGTATATCTTCAAGAGTTCTTAGAATCGTGTCGTAACATGTCAAAACAGTTTTCAGTGAATCGTATTTACTTGACCGTCTTGTTGTCAATACTCTTTTTAATCTCATTTTCTTTTGTTTTAGGCCCTTTGTTTCTTGGTTGTCAATAAACATGTGGTGTCGTCTATGTCCACAAAAAAACCATAAATTTCTTGCAGTAAAGAAAACATGTTTCTCATTTGAGGACACACGTCCATAGATTTCTCCACGATCAAAGAAAATCTGTGTGAACAACACCACATATTATAAACTATAATACAGTAATAGATAAATATCAATTTATCATTATGAACTTACCGTACATACATCAATTAATGTAAATTGAAACTTTATACAATACATTGTATTTATATGTAGATTTAAAAAAATCCCCCCCAAATTTTTCAAAATCCCCCGAATTTATTTTTTAATGGCGCTCTGAGCGCCATGGATTCCCTCTTTGGGCACCCCTGGACAGACGTCGGACAAATATTTAAAAAAAAAAAAAAACAACATTTTTTTGGACTCAAAACGTGTAAATCCATCAAAATCGAATTTTCGCGCTATCACAATACTTTCTCTTAAGTCTCTCCCAACTTATCATAATTGGGCAAGGTGTTGTTAAACTTTAGTTTAGCTCTTTATATGAGAAATTAAAAAATTACTACATTGGGATTGGGAGTTCTTGCAAGTCTTGGGGAATTCCAAGCAGATAGTGTCATACCAACTGAACTTGGCACAGTGACCGACGTTCTCTAACCCACGTGGCATTGTCACATCCCTTTCATCTGATTGGCACATCTCATTCGATTTGATAACTTCCCAACCATTTTTGAGCCAGAATAATTTTATCTTTAAAATTTACAACAGTTTTATAGAATTAAAATACTAATATAAGTAGTAATATGATTTTCGTGGAAAGTAAATATTAACTCGAATATAGAGAGTTAGCTTTTCATACTAGAGGTACAATGGCAAAAATACATTCTCATTCAAATAAGAGATTTAATAACTAATATAATAGACAATATTCATCCATATATAATGACCACAGTTTTGTCTAATTAATAATGTAGTCTAAATTTAATTGCTCCTTTTTAATTTGAATTGTAATGGCTAATTTTAATTGTATTGGCAATATTCATCCCCATACAATTATAAAAGTTTTGCCTAATTAGGTATACAGTATCATGTAAAATAATTTATTTCTGAAATTATTAATCTAAATTTTAATAGAAGTCAATGAAATATTCCTCCAGGTTGAAGTATGATATCGAACCCATCCGGGAAAAAAGAATTAAATTTCCCTACAAAAAAATGAAAATGCCATTGTCATTTAAAAAAAGTGGGTTTGATATCATACCTTATGCAATGAGGTATGAGTATGATTTTAAACCCACTCAAACAAACATTTAATTATGAAAGGGTAAAATTTCCCTACATTCATTTGTTAAAAATGGATGAGTCTAATATAATACTATAATATGCGATGGCGTAAGAGTATGATATTGACAATTGAGTGTGAAAAAAGGAATAGTGTAGTGTGGGCAGTGAAAGAGTTAGTAAAAAAAAAATGATAAAAGTAAACGGGGAATAAATGTTACATACTACATTTAGGGCAATAAATAAACATTATCTAAATGCAGAGATTATGACGAGAATCTGAAAATTCATTAAGATCCAAATTTTCATTTTGAATTACAAAAATTCAATGAAGTGTAATCGTTTATAGTCAATCAACTTGAGAATGACCCAAGGAAGGGTCGAAATATCACTAAAGGGAACGTTTCCTTTTTCCTCTCCACAATAATATATTCTGTCTCTAGAATTTTTTTCTAGTTTTATTAAGTCGAGGAGTTATAATTTAGATAAAAATTAGCTACAGGGCGATTTTTAAGTTTGAAAGTGGGTTGATAGGGAATTAAAGTAATTTTAATTAAAACTCAAAAATTCGATCTCAACTTCACATCTCTTTTGTAATCCTTCAACCAACACATGTAATGCTAGCTTATCATAAAATTTTATAAAATAGTTAGCTTAGTGCAGAATTCACTCATACTAAGTTATCACGCACACTGAAGATGATATTATATTCCAAACGCGTATGTGAATTCTAATATAAAATTGTGTTGACAATATTTTTGTGTTACTTTCTACCAAGCTCTTAAGTTGAAGTACAATTATTATTATTTCAACACTTCTTCTAGGAAGAAAAACTTATTAATTTAAACCAACACTGCGTCTAAAAAAAAAATAAAGGATATAATCCTATGAAAAAGAGGATTAATTTCCTTTCAGTTGTCCCCTGGGCCCCTTCGTTTCTGAAGGTGACTACCTATGAGTTCTTCTAAAACGGAAATAAAAAATAAATAAATAAAAGTTCGGATTTCCCAAAAGACTTAGGTCTAACTGTAGAATAGAAATCGTGAGGTGGCAGGAAAGCTTACTCTTTCTACTATCTCAGAACTCGCCTGGGAATAATAATAACCACAAAACAATGGTACTATTTCTTCAGGGATCCTTGTTTTATAAGTAAGAACCGGGGACCGGAAGACGGAGGAAAGGAAGACCAAAAACCTAATCAACCCTCCTCGATCTAGAGCTCATTTTTAGGGTTTCGTTGTTACTTATAGCTTCGTTCCTGCTTCTGTTTGTCTGCCTGTCACTCTGTACGGTTCGAATAACTTTTGAATGAAAAGAAGTTGAAACATGAAACTTTCCAGTATTAAAGATCGTTTTGACGTGCACATAGGAAGAATATTGAGAACTCAAAATTACCACCTGTTCAAATCCAAAATAGCGGATACTTCATAACACTCGCTTTTTTAATTTTAATTGGAGTATTAAATGAGGTATTGAAGAGTAGATTACAAATAATATATTACATTTGTGGAAAGTGTTTATAACAATTTGATCGGATTAACTGGGAATCCAAAATGGCGAATTAATTCCTGTCACGCGAAAAACAATAGGTATATTTTTTTAATTTTCGAATGAGGTATCAAATGAAAGGTATTGGAGAGTAGATTACAAAAATTGGTATACGCAACATTTGTGGAAAGTGTTTAATTTTTCATGTCTTTTTGTAAAACAAATTTTCAAAATTTTGCGTCCCCCCCCCCTTATACTAATTTCATGTTCCTAAACTAACGAAACCCTTTGTCATGACACTTCACGCGCAACCATTTTTTTTCCTTCGCCGTCCCCTACATGGAGGCATAGATAGATGGCACGGTTTGGATTCGGTTTTGGTGAGATCCTCTGTAAAGAGATTTGCCCTTTTACACATTAAAGAGTAGGAAGAGGTCATGTTAAATCCATATAATTTTATATTTTTAATTTATTTTAAAAATAAGAAAAAAGTAAACAAGTTTGTAACAGTTATTGTATACAAGATAATAGATATTATACAAAGGTAAAGAAGTTTATAGGCTGAGCAAGTGTTATACTCGCCTTGTTAAGTTTGCATAATTAAGAAGGGGTTTTATTCAATCCATTATTATTCATCTATAAAATAACATTATTATGTTGCCAACAAGCAAGTAAATCTTACCTCGTCTTTTCTTGTGTAAACCTCCCCTCATTCACCTTCTTAACAAATTCACGCTATTCACACTTCGTCTACTCAATTAAATCAAATTTATTATTAATTTTAACTAAGTTAATATTTATTTATCCGCCAAAAACACGCCATAACGAAACTGCGGAATTCTACGAATCAAATTCATCTAAACAAAAATGTCGTAAAGCATGAGACTAATTATTACTTGAACGATGTTTATCATTTAATTTTCTTATACATAGTTCTTATCAGATAATATTATCTCACAAATAACAAAATAAAATTTTAATTATGTTTAAAAAATATATTAGGAAGAAGATTGGATGTTTATAAAAGATAAATATTATTTAGGGCGACAGAATATAACAAAGATAGGCTGGCACTCGTGATAAGAGTATCCTTTTAAACAGATTATATTTTCAAAATACAATCCTTTAGGCAAAGAGTGAGTTAAAGAGGGTGAAAATTCAAGTAGGTACTTTGCAAACACAATTTTAGGTCTCTAGGCTTTTACTCTAAAAGAAAGAAAAAAAAATAACCTTAT
The DNA here is from genome assembly GCA_001010745.2 of Gerris buenoi. Classification (NCBI taxonomy): domain Eukaryota; kingdom Metazoa; phylum Arthropoda; class Insecta; order Hemiptera; family Gerridae; genus Gerris; species Gerris buenoi. The sequence goes on from KZ651831.1 coordinate 510,688, forward strand.
TTCAGCTACTTTAATTTCCTAACCTTTTGTCAGCTACTTTAATTTTCTAACCTGATGATGTTTGAGATATGCTTGTTTTAATTAACGTATGCTTGTTGAATTAAATAATCAAGGAAATATTTAAAATAATAAAGTTCTATGGTGTTCCGGTGGTGTTAGTGTTTTGAAAGATGTAGATTTTTAGATACCTTATGTTTTTCCTCCAGTGTCGGTAGTACCTTCACAAGGTAGTGAATGTTGTTTTAAGGAAGTAACAAAGTTAACTTACTTTCTTTGAAGTACATACACTCCGCTGAAGATGGCACACAGTGATATCATCATCTTGATGGGAGTGCATGTTGTGCTAAGGAAGTAACAACGTTAACTTACTTCCTTTGGACAATATACACCCTGAAGATGGCACCCAGTTACAGTTATCTTGAGGGGAGAGTATGCTATTCTATGGAAGTAACAACATATAATATGCATGCTTCCATGAAGATGCTGCCAACATTGATGTGGGAAGTGCGGTTAGAAACCTCCACCATGGGATTAGTAAAATGGGCCTATATTGTGGCCTGATTGCTAAGTTCGAACAAGTAGTTTATCCTCTCTTTCTTACCATTACCATTTGTATCTCCATTTATTAGATTTGTCTAATATTTTGTATTTTATTAAGATTTAGGTCATTTCATCATTAAGATTTAAATTATCCCGGTCCTAAAATCCAAAACCAATTATTACCATTCATTCATGGGACCTCTCCTAGACGCCTTAAAAGGCAGTGGTCCTGTGACATATTAAATATTAAATAATTAAAAAGGCGGTGGGCTCCGCATCCTATTAAATATTAATATTTTAAATGAAAAATTAATTTCTAAAATACTGTCAATAGAGTTTCTCTTATCGCATGTATAACAAGCCAATGTAAAACTTATATTATATAATATACTGTTTAAAAATTAAGTCTATGTGGTTGTAATATTTTAATAATTTAATTTAATTTATAATAATAATTAATAATTTTAATAATAATTTAATTTCTGCTGTACTGCTGTGTGATTGCGTGAGCAATTAATTGGGAACGGCTCGACAAATTTTAATGAAATTTGAGAAATATCGGAAGTATTCAATAATTTTACTTTATGTATTTCCTTAATGCTTACATATTGGTAAAAAATATCAGAAGGGACATCACTATCATTCGGTTGCAACATTCAAACATAATGTTGGGAGTAAATATAAAACGTTAAAGCTTATTGTTAGATGTAGAAAAAATATAAAATTTGAGCTTAACTGACCAATGAAACTGTTATCACTTATATTAGGTTATTAAACTTTATCAAACTGCAGATAAAAATACTAAAAGGGGAGGATAAAAAAAAAAAATCAATTATTATCAGGTTTGGCTGCTGCTCATTATATTCAAATGAAAGCTCTTTCACAGAACGACAAATCAATTATCAATTACTGGAACGGGGGTTTGGCGTCTGGCTGACGTTCACTATCTCGGATCAAAACCCCAACATGACTCTGACTACATTTGACTAATGACTAAACCGCGGCGAGGGAGCAATAGGGCTACACCCCTAGACCCTATATCTTTAGCACGAACTACGGCTAGAATCATGCTCTAAATCGTACATCATTGACGAGTATCGGCATTCAGACTATTATATCAGTATTCAGTGTAAAAAAAGTATGTTTCATACTAAAGACCTAGATTAACATTGACGTATATGATACGTTTAATTTTCTCTCATTATTATTCTATTATTCAAAAAGGCGTTTTTTAAAAATAATAATAATAATAATACTTTTCAATTTTAACTATTATTCATATAAAAGTAACAATTGTTTAAACATTACAACTTTTATTACTAATTTAATCAGATAATATTTTTTTATTGAAGTTAACTGATTGATACATTTGTAGATGATATATTAAAAGCAAATATCAAGCCTTATCGGTTTTAATAATAGTACTTTGCTATCATAAATAATCATTTAGTAATTTATTAAAATATTTTCTGTCTTCTTGTCTTATAAATACAACATAATTATTTGCAGGTGTATAAGATATTCACATTTTTAATAATTAGTCCATTATTATTTGCATAAATGGTTATGACGAATGAAGACTAAAGAGGAAAACGACAAATTTCTTTAATTTTCTCGTTTAACTCTACTTTGTACCATTCCATTTCGAATTAGGATTCGCTAAAGATAGCAAATGGCGATTTATTGGCTGACGTCTTTTTTCAGAATCTTAAAGTATCATTTATCATTTTTCGCATTTTAAATATTGGCGACTAGACAAGTAAAGAACTCTAATGAGGATGCACCATATTAATTACAGAAAAGCGCTAACTTGTCTAAATTATGGGCAGTTTCTTTGAAATATATAGCGCGACTGTGTTGGTGGTAAATTTTTTCATCCTGAGCGTGTAATACAGCCTCTTCTAATAATTCTAATTCTATAATTCAGCAAAGCTAATCTTGTCACAGGTGCGAATCAGTTCTTTATTATTTTCGATTATTTGTATATAGGTGTATATCCACCTATATACACCTGAATATGTTAAAGTTATTAAATCCAACTATCCAAGAAAGGGGCGTTAATCTCATTTTCCTTCTCTCAAATGATAACCAACTTAATTCAAAGTGGTGACTAGTTGAATGATAAAATATTAAGTAACATAAATTAGTAAATTTTAATTACATAAAATTTAAATTTTTTGAATAGAGAATACCATAATATTCTTAATTCAACTCACTAGTGATCTTTACTTATTTATGACAGTTTAAAAATATAGCACTTAAGTGTTATGACACTTACTATTTAAAATTGAACCGACTAGACACCACTTTAGTTAAAAGAATGAAATTACGACAGAAAACTTTATTTATTTTAGAAAATGAAGCCATCTTAGATTAAAGTTTTATATCTTGTCAGATGATCTTCGATGATGATCATAATTTGATGTCAACTCCTAAAATTAAAAGTAAAATGTTATATTTAGGAGCCAATAAAATCATTATGTTTGTTTAATACTTCCTGATTACTTAGGTTATTATAGAAAGAAGCAACCTCATTGCAAATTCATTCAGTGAGGCTATTTGTGTTGAGCATTTCTTTAGTCTGATAACCGAAATAGATATTAGATATGTTAGTGGGTTAGTTTTATAATTTTAGAAACTTTTTTTTTTAGAAGCACATGGTGAATGAGAAAACTCTAAATGTGGAGATAAGAAAACGTGTATCACAGCTACATGTAATGACTGATTTTTAAACTAAGTTTCAACTCTCTAGCTCGAAAACTGTGGGTGTTATGCGTGATACAGACAAACAAACACACAAAGACAGATAGACAGACAGACATCCAGCTAAAAAACCCACCCAAAACGGAAAATTCCATTGCAACCTCGGTTTTTTTGTTGAAAAACAATACTTTTTCTTCAGGGTAAGAAAAAGTAAATAAAGGATGTGACATTAAGACTACTCATCATATGTTTTTAAGTGAAGTTATACTCAATTTTACAGGTTTAACTAGGATGGTATCATTGTGAGAGTTTAAGCCAAACATTAATAGCCACTTGACTAAGGAGACTAAGCTGTTAACTTGGTAATGAGTTATGAACAGTTACTTCCCAACCTTAATTGCCACTTAGGGCATTAATCGTCCACTACTTAGATAAAAACCACCGAGGTAAAAATCCTACAAACATAAAATGTTTCAAAAATTAATCGTATATTAGTTTTTCAGAAAAAAAGTCATTAACAAAGCATGTCTAATATATAACTGTTGAAATTTACATAGAAATACACAATAGAGTGGCATACTTTACTACTCTTATAATTTATTTCCTATAACTCTTATTTTTGAATAATATACTAAAACAGTGCTTGTCATAAATACTTCAAAGTTGATACACGATTTTTTTTCTAGCCCTCAAATAGATTTAAAATATTGTTTTACTATTTTTTTTTTTTTTATTTCAGTTCATACAAAAGAAATAGACATGATTAACTGATTTAGATTTTTTTTTTTTTCAAACATCGATGGTTGTCCAGACCAAAATATGGGAGAAACTTGTTTTTATGAAATAAAATTTAAAGTTTTGACGAGATGCATTCTTTACACTCTACAGCGTTCATATTAAAAACGATAAAATAGCTCACACTGGATTCTTAATCACCTGGATCTGTATAAAATATTAGTTTTGATTTAATTATTAATTACATATACGGACCCTAGGTAACAGCTAGCCACTAGAGTAAGGGTCCAACCTTTGGCATTGGTCAAACCTTGTCTTTAATGAATAATAATTAAATTGCTCTTAATAAATTATTTATTTGTTACTAACACTAATTTCGCTTAAATTTACTTTATGTCTGTGGAATAAATGTTGTAATATTTTTTAAACCCTGTTTTCGATTAATTTGACCTAGAAAACTAAAACTTTTACATAATGTCGATGAATTAGTATTTTCAAACCGTTTTTGTTCTTACTCTTTTATTTTGTGATAAAATAAAAGTGGTATTTAATCCTTATAGGCAATTTGCGTGTCTAAAAATCTTTTTTTAACCTTTTTGTTGTTTTTTCTTTCTGGTTAGTCTTAAGATAAAATAGTAATTTTATTGTAAACATATTTTTTTTAACCATAGTGTCCGTGTAAGAAAATGTCTAAATATCTGCAGAGAAGGAGGGATAATCCAAAAAAAGGGGGTTCATTTCCATAAGCTTGGTCACTGAATGGTTCCTGAGCAATTGCTCGGACTAGGGAGCATTTCTCATTTGAATAAGAGTTATTATTAAATAGGCTTCATAGATCTAGAGGTTGTTTAGAGTAGCAACTATTAAAAACCATAAGATATTGCAAAAGAAATCGATAAAAATGAAATTATAACCAAATCGGCTGAAACTTATAAACATCAAAGATGTAAAAAAAAAATGTGAACATCATTAAATTGTTACACCCTTATAAGAATTTGTTGTGCGTGATATCTCACCTTAAGGGAGGAAGGGAGGCACTAAAAGATTTGATGTTATTTGACAAAGGGCGTTAAAAAAAAACAAATTTGAAAAAATTAACATAATGATCCTCCATTTTGATTTTGAACAGCTGATAATTTTAAGTTCGCTGTATTTTTCCTGCGTGCGCGTCAAAACGATTTTTAATACATGAAAGTTTTCTGTTTATCTCTTTCGATTAAAAAAAATTACTCGAAAATTACTGCTTGATTATTATTGCTGCTTCATGTCAAACTCCATAATAAATTATTAATACAGGTCTGCTTTGATCTCAATAAATGGCCAATATTAGTACACTTACAGAGTAACATAATAGGCAAAAGTATACTCAGGAAAGTTGAGCACTTGAGATATAATAAAGCGTTTTGATCACCTAAATCCTAAATAAAGAACTCATATAGGGCCCTCCGGAATAGTTGGGCTCTTGAAGAATTAACTTAGCTAGGGTTTGAAGGGTTCAGCTAAGCATTTAAAAAACGTAAATAAGTTAGGATGGAAATAAATAAAAATTAAAAAAAAAAAAAAAAAAAAAAAAAAAAAAAAAAAAAAAAAAAANACTGAAATATAGAAAACTAACTCAAATAAGACTTTATGAATAATTCAGCTGCGTTTGTGGGAATTTGTTATGTGCTTGTCACAACTTGTAGAGATTGTTTGTAAATATATACTAACATGAGCATATGTCTATACTTTATTAAACCCTTTCACTTTGTACATTGCATGAACATTTCAATAGAAACAAACAGAAAACAAATATTCGTGAGATTTTCAAGAATTTATTAATTGCCAAAAAACCACATTAGCTATTGTTTTTTTTGCAATAAACAATAAACCAATCAAATTTCACAAAATTACAGAGAGAGTGAAAACTAGACAGCGGTAAAAGCAGTTTAGAACAAGCTCATTCAACCCCAGGTAGATAAAATATTTCTAATAAGATAGATAAAAATATTTATTTTATTTTATTTTTTTTTATTACTTTTTTCGTTTAGGTCTTGTATGCTTCTAGTAGGTTCTAATTATATTCATAAATAAAAAGCAGTTCTCTTTGATGTATTATTATAATTTAATTATGTCTTTAATTAATTTGCATTCGTATTCTTGCATTAATAATGGTATTTTTAGTTCGTGTATCAACAATGTTCACTCTTTACTTATTTAAATCTGACCTAAATAAAATAATAGTTTTTGTTTATTTTTAGTTACAATCTTGAAACATTGATACTCAGGACTCCCACATCAATTAAATTTATACCTTTTAAAAATACTGTTTCATAAAAAATATTCAGAACATTTTACATTCGAAAAAAATAGCGCATATTTAATTGATTAAGATTACAATTTCTTGCACCAAGACCAAGGGAGGAAACGAAGTCTTTACAGACTGACTGTATTTATTGTTAAGACAGCAACCATGAAGTTTAATCCCGAGGCCTAGCCGTGGGAGTTAATTATAGCGAGGGTACTATGATTTTTTGCTCCCGTGGTACGTACAAGATATTTCCTCAAGAAGGGAGAAAAATAACAAATAAAACCAAAGATTTTTATTTTAACCATTTTTTAGGTATAAAAATGTACGTTTAATTTTTAACAAAAACCTATAAAAACAAATAAAATAAAATTTTATAACATCTTAAAAAAAGGCTCTACTGTTTACAAATCTTATTTATTTCTTAAAATAACTTCAGTGTTATTAACTTAAGCTAATAGGGATACTTACTTTCCTCCCTCATTTTTGCTTTCCTACTTCATTTTCACAACTAAGCTGTAATGGGATCCATCCCTTGCTATAAACTAGGTGAAATGTAATTGTTTTCCTTCTGAAAAAACTTAGGAAAAAGTATGTTTTTAACTCCGAGCTTGCCGAAGAAACGAAATTCAAGCTATGAAACAAAAAAATCCTTAGACAAAAATCCGTTTTTCCTACTAGCGGCAGCAAAACTACGCATTATTGAACTGTTTTTAGGTATGAAAATGTAATTTCTCTGAAGTGTCAAGAAAACTTTGCAATACGCAGCAAAATGCGATTTTGCTGCCCAGGCGGCAAAATCGTGTTTTGCTGAGGATTTTTCCAGGCTAAGCCACGCCCACATTCCCCATAATAAAATCAATAATAAAAAAAAAAAAAAATAAACAGTTTTTTCCAGGTAAAATCAAAAATAAATATGATTTATAAGTTAATAGTCTCATTTAATTTATAAAAAAAAACAACCAATTGTTTTATTCAATCTTTAACCTAAATTATTTGAACACTTTATCTTAAAAATATTACAAATTTATAAAAAGAAGGTATATAAATACATATAATAGATTATATTTATAAAATAGAGGAACATTTTTCTGCCGCTAGTAGGAAAAATATTGTATGAAACAAGGCAGCAAAGGAAACATTTCTGCCTCATTAATATATTGCCTGCCTCGGCATCGCCTCGGCAGTCAATCTAATAAATTACCTTTTAATTTCCATATAGCCTGACCTCGCCTTCGGCTTGGAGGCTAACTTAATCATTCGTCAGAAAAATTCCATTTTGCTGCCTAGTTACATAAATAACTATCAGACGCCTGGGAACATTATTGGTCACGTTCTATTTGTCGGTCAGTCCCGTAACATCTTTGCGAACCACCATATCTTAAAAACTACGTATCCGTTTTAAATGCAATTTGGCATGGTAGGCAATTTGCCCACTGTTGGTGTCATACTATATAATACCAATATCATTAAAATTACTCATCCAACTTAAATAATAATAATAATTATAAATGAATAACATCTGATATGACAAACATGCTGCACCTAATCTCATGCTAATTATTATTTAAGATCAGATAATAGTTATTCCAAGAACTAATTCTTGGCAATATGCATGAAATGTTTCTTTGTTCTGAATTAAACGGATCATTTGAATTGCAACACATTAAAATAAATTTTAATTAATGAAGTGTTGTAAAATACATCGGAACAAAACACGTTGTGCATGTTACTTACATAGTACGTATTTTTAAAAAAAATTATAGCAATGAGGTGGGAAAACAAATGGTATTAATAATTACTGAAACGTTACACCAATTACTATTATAGTTATGATGTATAGCTGTAAATATAATGATATTGAAATATTTGCTAATAGTTATGTTATAATAAATATCGAATATACCTTATACCTATATATTATGTATAGATATCTTTAATAAATTATCTATACTATAAATCCCCCTCCTTAAAATTCGATGGTTACATAGGATTTAGATTTATTTATATATAGTGGGTCACACTTATTTTTAAACATTATTAAATTGGAATTGATATCTACTTTGACTACTTTACGTAAAAATTTATATGAGCGCTACTTATAACAAACTCCCTATATTTCTTCAAAATTGGATGAGTTTTAAAGACATGATTATTAATAAAAAACAATTTCTCCGCATGCAAAAGGAACCAATGGGCGTTGAAATTAAAGTGGGAAATTATAGAAGATAGAAATTAACATGGGTTCAACAATGGGCTAATTATGAACTACCTTCCAAATTTTATTATTATCGTACAATTAATTTTTAAGATATGGTGGTTCAAATAAATATTGAAGATAGACACAAAACCAAAAACGTTCCCTGATGCCACAAAGAGATTTCTGTTCTGGAATTTAGGAAATTGGAGACAAATAAATTAGTTTTATCCAGGTAAAATCAAAAATAAGTATGATTTATAAGTTAATAGTCTCATTTAATTTATAAATAATTATTGGATCTACCTAACAAAAGAAACAAATCTTTTATAAAATAAAATGTGTTAATTTGTTTAGGATGGTTTCTCATTTGAGCGGGTCTTTTGTCAGCTGCCATTTCAGATTGAAAATCCCGTCTTGGTTCTAAGTATGCGTACGTTAATTGATTTTCTGTTTCTTTTCATCAGGTTTAGCAACGAAGCGAGAAAATACTTGGCCTCAATCTGATGATTTCACGAGCAACATCTCATTTACTAGGTCTAAGGCTTTATTAAAAACTTCTTATGATTTGTTCTCAGAAATTCCATCATTAACAATTGCTTCATGAAAAGAAAATTATTAGTTAGACCTTTATCTTTTATAAAAAAAAAAAAAAAAAAAAATTGTTATAAGATTGTTAGTGAGATTTTCAGGCAAAATGTAATGCGTTGCAAAACTTCGCGTGTTCAATAAAACTTATATTTTTTTAGTTTTTCATTTCTTTTTTTTCTGTTCAATTTGAGTAGGTACTAGTAAATTTATTTTGGGATCTTTCCAGTTATTCCCCCCCCACCCACCACTCCTACCAGGCACATTTTCGCATATGAAGGGTGCAACCCTGTTACATTTATGGGGTATTCACATTTTCCACATTTGTATATAGTACACAAAAATACTTTTTTCGACCATTGTCAAAAACAACGATATGAAGATATTGTTACGTTATTACAGTTTTAAGGAAAAAACAAGCAGTCTAGTACCTACTAGTGTAATAGACGCTACTTTGCTGCTGCCCTCTACAAATACATGTCCCGGTTCAATCTTGTCCTTGCGACCGGCTCGAAAGAGGCGGGAGTTCAAGCACTAATGTAATAAGCAAGGAGTCTAGAAGAACTTTACAGACAAATTTACCTTCCTACTATTCTCGCCACTCACTCGACTGTTCACACACAGAGCGAGTAAGTAGTCTAGTTGGAGAGAACGTAAAAACCAGGTGAGGAAGGCCAGAAGGAAGACAGTGGTTGTCTCCCCACCAAATTCCTCAAAATGCTAAGGGGGAGGTGAGTAGTGAGTACTCACCAACACCAACATATCTTCCCCCACTATCTCTTTTGTTACGTTCTCTCCTACAACTCGCCTTGTGTGAAGGCGAGTAGCGAGTACTTACCTACTCACCTTCTCCCACTATCTCTTTCGTTATATTCTCTTCTACAACTCGCCTTGCGTGAAGGGCGATTAGTGCGTACAGCAGAAAGACCGAATAGAGTTTTGTCGACTGCTAGCCTCCCAAGCAATTGTCCTGCATCAAACTCGCATTAATACTCGACTAATGTGACCCGACCTTTTCCAAATTGTTCTAAAACATGACGAGTAAGACCGAGCCGAGTGCTCGACCGAGCATTCTCTCCGATTTTAAACGACCAATATAACCCGGCCTTAAGAAGAAACTCAATTCTGAAAAAAGTAATTTCTCAAAAACGATTTCAATGATTTAGATTAAAAATATCAATTTTGCAGTCATTTTAAATATAATTTTAAAATAATATAAATAAATGGGAGTCATAGATTTAAAATATATTCAAGTTTTTAAATTTAGATTTTATAAATATGGATTTATTCAACAACAGCCTATGAATCAATTTTCACAACTCCTTCCTTTCACAACTGAATGGAATTAGTCTTTCAGCGATTTATTTTTACCTAATGGTACCATTCAGTCAATTTAGCGACTTTTATTATCCTGCCGTTAATGAAAATTATGGCACCTACTACGGTCAAAAATGAGGTTAAAAATTACAGTCGAACTGTCATTTTTTTCCAGGAGAGAATGTTATAAGATTAATAAAACTATATTGCCATATTTATTTATTTATCCTTTATGATTGTATAAGTTATTCTACTTATCAATTATTGCATCCCGTAAGGGTAGTTAACGTTTGCATGTTACGGTTAAACACAACCAATAAAAAAATCTTAAAAAAAGGATACAATTACGGTTTTAAAACCTTGTTTTTGTGTATAGCGTATTAAAGAAATTATTCAGTATTAAGGTTATTTTTATATCGAAGGTCTTTTTTTTCAATATTAAATTTTGTTCTTGCATTCCTCTTGCAGCGGCCATAAATCTTACCCGTCGAACGAGAAGAATAAACAAACAATGCATTAAAATACGAGCCTTTTGTTGATTAACTTGATTGTTTGCATGGCAAGTGTTGACTTGAGTCGATCCATTTGACTTTATCTACAACAAACATGAATCACGTATAAGCTTGCTTACAGTAGGTTTAGATGCATCGAGTAAACAGTTTCTACCTGGAATAACTGGCCTAGTTCAAATACACCGACGTCCAGTTCAACACGGAACTGCTTTCAAGGTTTAACCCACTCAGTTTCAAACATTAGTGTAAACCTTACACTTGATTTTACAACTAATTTAAACAAAAAACAAACTAAATTAAACTTTTACATTTGGTTAAACATTTGTCACGGTACGGAAGTAATTTCTATCACGCAAAAAACGACATGAAAAATGAGACGCTCATACGCTTTTAAGTATCGTGCCAGAGAGTTAGGATTTCCAGGAGGTCGATAGATTTTCGTGTATAGTACAATATTTTGACGCTAGGTGGTCAAACGTTTTAATAAATGACATGGGAAGTGGGACGCTATTAAATATTGTGACAGGAGGTTAAAATATATATATATAATAGGATGTACATTGGTTTTCCCTTGCATTCAAATTAGTACTATATTTCGCCGATAGAAGTTCTAAATTTCATATAAAATGATATCAGTGCGGTCCAACCGGCATTCAAAATTTATTAGTGTTTTATAATTTCACTTCTTAAGATCGATCTACAATATTAATTAGATAAATGTAAACTGCTTTTGTCCACTACATGGAAAAGCAATGAAATATCGATATGATGATTCAATGGCCAAAAACATATCCATGATTCAATGATTTTTCATGAATTAGATTAAATTAGTTTTTTAGTTGTCTTAGCCTGTTCATTTTATTCCCTGAGTTTTTTTCCTGGTAAAAATACTTAGCTTATTATTGCTCTAAAACGTCTGAAGATTGCCACTGAGTATATATATATATATATATATATATA
>KZ651831.1:525698-537069 GCA_001010745.2 Gerris buenoi
GTTACGTTAGATATGTATATATATATCCTCAGCCATATATATATATATATTTGAGGTATGACCGAATAAAATATTTTAAGTGAAGACAGTAATAAATTCTAATGGTTCTGATTTAATTGATGATTCTTTTAGACAATAATAGAAAATACAAGCGACAGGAAGAAATTAATAAATTTAAAATGAGGAAAAATATCTATTTGAACTTTACTTTTGGCAGTGATTCAAACGTAGTTTTATTTGGTTGTACTGAGGCCTGTTTAGCTCTCTGTATGAAGTTTTTATAGCCGGCTTCTTTTGATTTATTAATTTGTGCGTTCATTCCTATGGTATTCTTCTCTACTTTCCACTTATATTTATTTATAAAGCAGCTTGTTACTAACTTAGGGCTCATTCACACTGGGATTCCGGAATGCGATTCACGAATGCGATTCGTGTATGAGATACAAAAAAGTATCAAGATTCAGTATCTCGGCGGCTTCTTCCCCCTAATTTTCCTAGAATGCTCCCACTTCTTCCGACCTTTGAAAGACCTCCATCGACATAGTCAGTTCAACTTCTGTTTTATTTCAATTTAAAAATGGACGAGATAGAAGTTTTAGCAGTGTGGTATTTGACTAGGAAAGCTAAGAAATATAGATGAACATGCTTTAATATGAATTAAAACAATTCCAATAATATTACTTCCAGGAGCTTTGTTAACAAGCCTTTTTTTCAAAAAATAAACTCATTTTTTTTCTTTTATTCAGGTCACTATTGCTGATCACTTATTTTCTTATATTAAAATATAATATAAGCATATAATTATATATTTATAATTAAAATATTTTATTTAAAGTAATAAATATCAAGAGGATAGAAAAAGAATGCGATTCGGAATCGCCTAGTCTGAATGGACCCATATAGCGCAATGTATCATGAGCCGCTTTTTAGAATTTTTCCTGGAAGAATTCTAAAAAGAATCGAGGCGGCTCACGGGGACGGGATTCTCGATTTGAGAATCTCATACGAATCGCATACCGGAATCGTAGTCTGAATGGAGCCATAAGCCGCAATGTATCATGAGAATCGCCGATTCGTGAATCGCATTCCGGAATCTCTAGTGTGAATGAGGCCTTACCTTCCTCGATTACTTAATTCCAGAGCTTCTCTTTATAGTTACTACACTCGTTTTAAACAAGTGAGTTCGCATATTATAACAGAACTGATATGTAATATGTAATAATAACTTTCATCTGCCTAAATGACCATAGTAGTCAAATATAAATCAGAATCAAATATGTATATTAACTTTTATTGTTTAAAAAAAGGCAGATTCTAAATAGTTTTTTTAATATGAATAAGTTGAATTAAGTTATGCAAATTAGTCCATTCTGTTACATTAGAAACAGAAAAAGTCATTGATTATGTATAATTAACTGAATTAATTTCATTATTTTAATGTTAGAATATGGAAAGAAATTAGTAAAATATAAGGATAGATAGAATTAAAACTAAATTTTAATGAATGATTAGTTTAAAAAATGATTTCTACTTAATTGGTATTAAGAATTTTTATCATTATGAGTGACTTCTACTTACTCTTTTTTGTGAGATGTAAACCATGGATAGTTTTAACTCTGCACATGCCAATAAAATTAAATGCCTAACTCGATTGATTATTTTCTATCGGTATCTCTGACAATTTCATCGTTTTCAGCCACAACATACGATCATCAATACCATAACCTAATTTGTACCACAAGGATAGAAATTTAGAGAAAAAAATATGGTGATAGTATGGGTTTGAGTGGCTAGAATTGACCACTAACCCAATACAGGACACCATGTTACCACTACCCTTGGTAAGGCCCAGGGGTCCTGGACCCCGGTTTTAATTTACTTATTGGCTCTACTGTTATCTGCCCAATTTAGTTATAACAAAAATACCGCCGGTATCTAATTATAGACTAATGCTTCCTTCTTTTTATAGATATTATTCGAGTGAAAATAACTTTTCCATACTATATTGTGTAACGAGTAAAGGAATTTACAACCTATATAAATATAAGAGATACAAATTCTTTTTGATATGATAAATATTTCAGTATTTTCTTTTCTTTAATAAAATCCATACGATTCTTTTCTATTTAGTGTAATGTTATTTTGAGTATTCCATATCTTAAAAGTATTAAAAATATATCTTATTATAATATCTTATTTTTTAAAATAGATAAAAATTATAAACATGGAATCTCATGCTAAGTGCTTCTACTATTATTATATTTTCAGTATCACAATTAACTACATTTTTACCATCAAAAGAAAAGAAAAAAATGTTAAATCAAATTATAATTGCTGCTATAACAGATTAAACCAGAAAGAAGGTTTGAGTGAATGAAGTTGGGTTTGATAATTTATTCTTATGTTTCATTAGAGCGTTTAAAATTATCTTAAATTATTATATTTTAGATAAGATACTTGTATTGTCTTTGCAAGTGTTTTTGGATACTTGTAATGTCTTTGCAAGTGCCTTTGGATACTTGTATTGTCTTTGCAAGTGCCTTAGGATACTTGTATTGTCTTTGCAAGTGTCTTTGGATACTTGTAATGTTTTTGCAAGTGCCTTTGGATACTTTTAATGTCTTTGCAAGCGGCTTTGGATAATTGTAATGTCTTTGTGTATAAGTCTTTACAATGATGAGTTTTGCTTATTTTCAAAATATTTTGAGTATTCTTATATGCTTATTTAACAATATTGGACTACACCATAACTATGATTTTAGTTAAATTATATCCAGTGGCATTTCCTAACAAAATATGGCACATAGCTTATTTCTCAATTATGCGGCGGGATCATGAACATGTTCAGTGACAGAAGATTTCGCTTTTGTTAGATGTTCGCATGTTGTTTTCGTGTCTTGTTACCGCTATATTTTCGAATTGAAAGCCACCTAAAGTCACGAATAATTAAAGTGCCCATTAACCATCTGTGAAAACAAGATTTTATGAAATTATTTTATGTAATATATAACATGTTCAAAAAGTTATAGGCGACAAAAGACAGAAGACACGTCTTCACTGAACCGATTCATAACATTATTAGTAAAAATTATTATTGTTTTCAAATACCAAAGAGACCCAGCCTCCCCAGGAAGTCAGGCTTATCTTCTGTCCGACCATCAGGCCTATATTCTGTCTTTTCGATGTGAAAGCCGCCTTTTGCACCGTCGAGATAGTTAATTAATAGTCTGACAAACAGACAGACAAAAAAAAAGAAAAAGATAATAAGACGAGTTGAGAAGGGTAGTATGTAAGCAGTTGCCAAGAGCAGAGGAAACTGTTAGTTAACAATGGTAAATTCTTGATTGAGTTCAATCAAGAGCTAACAAAAATACAAAGTAGAAAGAAAGCACTGCTGTTACTTGATTAAGTCACTAACTTAAGTCCTTAGATAGACTTCATTCAGTTTACACTTTTTTAGTAGAGTTACCTGTTCTCAGAGTAGAGTATAAATAATATATGTTCTGCTTTCTTCTAAACTCGATCCAATTTGGTTTTATATCCAGTATATTTAAAATTAATTTCATTTTCCTATTACATAGTTAACAAATAATCGTACGACTTCTAAGGTATAAACAACATTTATTGTGGTATCAGCTATCATACACAGGTTTTAGCGAATTTTCGAAGAAAATTAAGCTATTGCAATGGCTTTAAAAATTTTTTAATGAAAATTTTTCCATTCTGAATCGATTCCTAAAATTTAACACTTTTTTTGTATGTATATATGGGTCACTCCGGATGATATCTCCCGTTAGGATGCACTTAAAAATTTCAAACAAATTTTAAAATGTCAATAATATTAAAAGAAAGGATGAGTTCGTTGGCCAGAATTTTTGGAGTTCATTTAGGGGTCAAAAATAGCATAAAAACGTGTTATTTCCATTTTACCCCCCCCCCCCCCTTTTATATGAAAATATGATAAAAGTGTACATAACAATAATTACTGTACTCTTAAAGAGCTTTCCAACAATGTGAATATTGAAGGGTAAATACTATTTTGACTTTTGTACTCGTACCCGTGTACCCAAACATTTTTTTTTTCACCCATCCAAATTCTAAACAAAAATTTTCCTATATTATCATAAGCCAATAATATTCAGATTTCTTTGAAAATTCGCTGATTAAGTCATGGTGCATGACTGGACTTTTTCTTCTACTGATTTATTCAAATTGTTTAATTTATTATTTGTGATGAATTCCCACGTTTGTCTTCGACAGAATTTCTTTGTTTAGTGAATAAGCTTATAGATTTCTCAAATTCGTAAATTCCCCAGCAGGAAGAGCTTTTATCGTCTCAAGTATTCGAGAATGCGTAACTTTATCCTGGGTTCTTTTTTGCTCCCTTTTCTCTTAAGTCGTTCTAAGTATTTTAATTTAATATTCTTGGATAACGAATAGTAAAGTTGTGTATATTTAAATACTCATTAAATATTATAAGATTGAATAACGAAAATTCGAATAGGTACATCAAATTAAGAAAATAAACCATTCGTTATATTTATCTTTGCAGTTTAGCATCCTCTTATTGCACCTACCAATGTCAATTTGAGTCTTAAATTTTATTAATTAAAATTTAATTTAATTGACAGCTAAGGTGTAATTATAATTTCACCTTTTCGTTTCCAAACATCGTAATCAACTATTAGTGGTAATCAAATGTTTTATTTATTTATTTTTAACCTTGGAAAGCAGTATATAAATATTTATCGTCACAAACGGATTTTCACAAGAAAATCATAAACCATTAACTACTTCATTTATTTATCACAAAATTTTTTTTACGGATATAAGTGTATCTAAACCTCTTCGTAACTCCTATAGAAATATTACCTGTCAGTAATAAAACGGAAGGTGGCGTTTTCACGTTTGCTCAGAATTATTTAAAGGTATTTGGCTTGTCGGTAGAATCAAGCTCGTCAAGTAGAAATAAGAGAAGACACATTCATTCAGACCCAATCAGGTGGAAGCAAGGCCTTACCAAGCTCTTCGTGCTTTATTTACTAGATTCTATAACTTATTTACAAGGGTATGAAGACGGAAGGGCCGACCCTCAATTCGTTTGTCCCTACTCACCTTCTAATGAATGGTATGCCATTCTTAGCAAGGCCTCTCGCCTCTCTCTCATTCTTAGCGTAGACCTTTCACTTCATGACCACAAGGGTCGGAAATTATTTCATATCAAAAAGACTACTGCATTGCCTTTTGGATTTGTCTTCTGTTAACTTGGTGCGTCGTTAGTCTTCTGTTTTTTCTTTTCTAACAAAAAAAGCAGAATTCTGTATACATAGTCATTTAAAAATTACAATTATTTGAACAAATCTCTCCGACAAGCAGCTCGAATTAAACTTTCTTAACATGCATCATAATACTGATCTCAAATACCACAGTATGGATTTTTACTACGTTTGTATTAGCTTGCTTTCTTGTTTCTTTGTTTGTTTGTCCAGTACAAATCTTGCAATCAATTTTAAACTAACTTCCCGAGTAGCTAGACATTTGAAACTTTTAGAATAGCTCAGAACACGATGACAATGAATTATTTTAATAATTTTAGCCATCTTTCAGCAAAATTTAATTAGTTTTCAGCAATTTGTGCTGTATGGAAAGTTAGTTCAGAAAACATACGCAAGTTATTTTATTTGTTTTGACATGTCCCATATTTACAATCTTCATTTTGACAAGTTTCAAATTCATGAATTATGCCCGAAAATTTAAAAACGTAGTATATAATAATTACAAGATAAAAATAACTTTTTATATACTACTTTTTTAAATTTTCTGTCATATAAATTTGAAACCCGTCAAAATGAAGAGTGTAGGTAAATGTGGATATGACAAAACAAATTAAATAACTTGCGGATTTTTTAACTAACTTTTCATACATCAAAATTTGCTGAAAACGAATTAAATTCTGCTGAAATATGGCTAAAAGTATTAAAACAATGCATTGTCTTAGTGTTCTGAGCTATTGAAAAAGTTTCAAATGTCTACCTACTCGGGAAATTAGTTAAAAATAGATTACAAGATTTGTACCGGACAAACAAACAAACAAGAAAGCAAGCTTATAAAAACGTAGTAAAAAGTATGCCAAATTTATTTGAAATCGGCCCTGTAATTTTGGATCTATACGCGTCTGCTCAGACTGATTACAAACGCTAGACACATTCTTCATGGTATATATTCTCTGCATACATACCACGCATACAAAACCAATTTTAAACTTTCCCGATACAAGATAATTTCATTTAAACTTGATAAATAATACATACACTATACACGCCAAGCGTATAGCCAATGGGAGTGTGCTTAAATCTATCAATTAGAGATAGATTAGAGGTTGATTTTTTTTTTTTTTTTTTTAATTCAAGAGTAATTTGCGTACGAAGTGACACATTACAAATTTACTGTGAAGTATTTTCTATTCTTGCTTCAGTTTAGTGTCAACCAAACATAAATATAGACGCAGTAAATAGTGACTATGAAGAAAATAGACTAGCCGCAGACTGTTTTCTTAATACGTGATAGAAGCTAGAGTTATCTACTGCAAGGCCAGGATTATAAATATTTGCCACGTGTACAACTACTTTACGAATTTTCATTGTAGCTCACGGGCCATTCTTCACAGACATTTCTCTTTTTCCTTTTTTATTTTCATTTCTAAAACCAAGCACGTTGTACAACGGCTCTCTCTCCGCAGTATATTATACACGTTTCATCTCATGCTCGAGGTAAAAAGGAAAGGATGAAGAAAGAAATCAAAAAAAGGAAAATGCTTGCTTTTGACCCACTAGAAAACAACAGAGAGTTTGATAAATGTCTTGGTATTATTTTTGACACCTTGGTAATTCCGTACCATAATTCCTTCCCGCTTCCTCTTCTTTTGTTTTTTTTTGTTCCTTCAGAATTTAAGTCGACAACTTCCTCCACCACTTTCACGAAAAAAAGAGCAATATCGGTAAAAGCCAAGTTTAAAACAGAAAAAGTGACTTGTTAAAACCATTGCTTTACGATTAGTATACTTGAAGTAGTCGAAATGCAACTACGATTTAGCTTTATTTTAACCAACTTCTTAAGTTTAAAAATACACCATAGTAGTTCTAAAATGATAATATATATTTTAAATCATATCTTACACTTTATTTTAACATATTCCAGTTAATTACCATTTTAATAGCAAAAACCTCTAAAAAACCATTAAAATTTAAACGTTTTTAACAGAGTTCTTAACTTTATTGCCGCAGTAAAGATTAAAATGGGTAATTTCACCTTTACAGAGCTTGGAGGCATCATATACATAAAACATATGGATCATGAAAAGCAAATGTGATTAGGATTATACATACACATTAGGTAGATGTGTGTACTGTGTAGCGACTGTACTTTAGGCAACTTGTCAAGTGATGCGTTTCTACTTTCTCAGATAAAGAGAAAGTATTGTGATGGCGCGAAAATTCGATTTTGAGATTTTAAAAACGTTTTTAAAAAATGACTCTCTGTGTTTGTGCAGAAGCCTTAAGCCTAAACTACTGGGCCGATTTTGACGAAATTTGGCATAGATGTTCAGAAAAATCATACCCCGAGGCAAAATCGAGAAATTAATGTTAGCTCCAAAGTTGAGGTGTGCGTCTCCCAAAAAAGACTCATAAAAAAACATTAAAAAAAAACAAATTTCTCGAAATCGGTTCCGACTATTTTGATTTAAGAATTCTAAAAAATGTAGTCTATAAGCCGTTTTCCCGGGAAAAATCTAATCCTGAGTAAATAGCATAAAACTCGGACGGATTTTGCTCTTGTACTTTTTTTTTGTTTAAAACTTTGGTTACGTTAATGATTGCGCTGCATTATGTTTTTTATTTGCAATTATATACAGTAGGCTACGTGTAAAGGAGAGAGAATACTTTATATTTACTCTATAATCACCTTAATCTTTTATCGGTTGTAAATGTGTCGTGAAAGAGATTTATGTCCGTAGTGCGTGGGTCATTAAAGCATAAGTCGTTTCAGTTCCTTCCATTAAGATGAATAATAACCAATGCTGTGCCAAATTCCTCTGCCTTTATAACTTTATTAGCTAAATCTTACTATAGCTCCATTATATCTAAGTGGTTGAGTAATAAGTGATAATAATAATAATAATGATTTTGAATCTCATTAACTAACAAACTCGCTAATCGACAGAAATATAGGTGCACTAAGTAGGTAATACATATACGTCTTTTTAGGGTTTGGAAAAACCAAAAAAAAAACAAACTCGCTAATCGACAGAAATATAGGTGCACTAAGTAGGTAATACATATACGTCTTTTTAGGGTTTGGAAAAACCAAAAAAAAAGAAACCCTTATAGTTTCGTGTGTGTGTCTGTCTCTCTGTCACTATATACGGTTCCAAAAACTTTTGAAGCAAAAGAGATAAAAGCGTGAAACTTACCAGTATTAAAGATCGTTTTGACGCGCACACAGGAAAAATATAGAGCACTCAAAATAAACTGCTGTTCAAAATCAAAATGGCGGATAATTCACATCGCGAGAAATTTTTTTTTTTTTTTAAATTTTGAGTGGGGTATCAAATGAAAGGTATTGAAGAGTAGATGACAAAAATATATAACACTTGAGGGTAATATTTTATTTTCCCCACCATTTTGTCAAAAAATTAATAATCCCCCCCCCTCCCCCTTACTAATTTTTGTTCACAATACCAACGAAACTCTTTTTTCGTGAGTCTTCACGCCTCACCAATTTATTTCACTTTCCATCTTAATCGTTTTATCAAATAATGGCATGAATGTAAAAGATTTTTATTATATATGAACGTTTTTAAAAGGTTTCATTCAAGTTTTTTTTATTATTGCATTCATTGTGCAAAATTTCTGTAGTTTAAGTCCACCTGCTAGGTTTCTTAGTTTAGAACTAAGTCTGGTAATGTGCGAAATACACAATCTGACAGAGACGAATAATCAGATTAACTAAAAAAACAAACAAACAAAAAAAAAAAATAAATAAATAAATAGTGGTAAAGTGAACTACATACTGTACTGTATAAGTGTGTACAAGCTTCATGTAATAGATTTACTCATCTAGATTTACTATAATTTTTCATCAAGATATTTCTGCGGTTTGTTTTCTATTACACCACAAAAAACTGGTTATGGCAAATTTCCATTGCTTTTTTGATTTAATAGTCTAATCCTACTAGCATCGCTAAATATAAGGGGACTGTCATATAGTGGGTTAAGACAAGAGGTAGTTTGAATAAGAGATAAAAAAAACAAAAAAAACACACACACACACACACTAAGACAAACAAACAGACCAATAGAACTAATATTTCAAATAAAACGCGGACACACGTAAACCCTTAATCATCACAATATTTTTATACGTGGTAAAAATTTAATGTAAATTGGTGTCTGTTTTAAATATTCAAAAGAATAATCAAAATCATTGGTGTAATTTATTATTTAGGTTAAACTCAATAATAAATCGATGGGCAATGGTCAACTTGTAAAAATCTTAATAACGTATTTCTCGAAAACGCTTTTGGAGATTTTAATTAAAAATTATACATATTTAGTAGCCTATTTAAATACGAATTCAATCATGATAGCATTTTTCCAGCAACTCATACAAATAAATATGATTTAGCTTAAAACCGAAATCTAAATGTAATTTATCATCCGTGGAACACTTTTTTAAGTATGTTTAATTATAAATTAATTAAATTATTTATTATATACAGTATCATTATATCATATGAATAACTGTTGTTCGTGTTTATCACACAGTTTTTGTTGTTGCTTTGAATTAGTTTTAAATACCAAATCTTAATAGTGCTATTTTATACATAATTAGTTTATTAGTTTAAATTAAATTATATACATAATTAGTTTATTAGTTTAAATTATATTCAAACGCAAAGAAAATAGCACAGAGTATCAATAAAAATAAATAAATATGATTGTAATATTTGTATCATTACTAATACAAAGTAAAATAGGTGGATAAATTCTCAGCTAATTATACTGTTTGGTTGTGACAACATTTGGTTCTTAAATGCTTTGTTTAACCTTCGAATCTTAATGCATATTGGCTTTTGAACATTGCTTCTTTCAGATTCATTCCATTCTCTAGTAACAATGGTCGGAGGGCAAGACAAGGTTTGCCCTCTCCCTTCACTACAAACACTGGGTTTCTACAGCCCAGCAATACTCTAAATATTTAATCGCGTAGTCGACCTCAAACACGGTTTTCTTCTCCCAAGCGCAAATGTTTACTTAATGAAACAAACAGTACTATGAAAAAAACGTGTGTAGTGTGGAATTTTCGATTTTTACTTTTTTTATTTCGTGTCTTTTTTGTGGATGGTATTTGCCCTCTGCATTTCTTTGCACTTTAACCAGTACGGAGAAATAAAGCATTTTTTTTCTAGTGATTTTTGAGAATCATACTTATATATATGATTGTTCCTTGCCAAGTTATATTTATTTACACTCCAGTAAATATTGTTGTTGAGCCAATACCGGTTAATCAAAAGTAAAATAGTGGTCTTGATATTGGCCAAAGAAATAATACAAAATTTATCACCGATAACTTAAGAAAAACTAATTTAAATCTAAAGATGCCATAAATTCAACTTCTGACCAAAGCCACCAACCAGAAATACCACATTACTCAAAAACTGCATTGAACGTCCAGTATTTGAACCTGTAAACATAGTGATTTATTTAAAGAAATAATATTGCGTAGGGTTCTAGGGTTTTAAGAAAGGTTTTTCCAACATAAAATTTACAACAATGAAAAAGAAAACTCATTCATTTTTACAAGTATTAATTTATGTTCAAATTAAAGTGTTTCAGTAACACGTGATAGCATACATAAATCCTATGCTCTACACTCTACACACACGGAGCTACTCAAAATAAATGGAACTGGTTTTTAATTAAAATTACTAACGTGGTTACTAATTATGAGAGAGACATTTTCGCACACTTTGCCTTCTCAAAAGTGATTGGAACCGGTAGATTTCCGTGTGTTATAGAAGGTTAGAAGAGTTCGAGTGATGGTTGCAATCATGATTCTGTTTTACTATATAACTATCATTACAGAATAAATTGAATACGATGAAGATATTTTGTTCATTTAATATCATTTAAAAAAACAATTCAACCTCGATCATTCGTTGCTATTCACTAAATGCCAAGTTTCAGATCGAAACAAAAATGTAAGGTTCTATCGCATGTCTAAAGACATAATATTTAATAAATACACGTATTCTGAATTTTAAGAGATACTTTAGAAATATATATATATATATATATATATATATATATAT
>KZ651831.1:540587-551242 GCA_001010745.2 Gerris buenoi
ATATATATATATATATATATATATATATATATATATATATATATATATATATATATATATATATATATATATATATATATATATATATATATATATATATATATATATATATATATATATATATATATATATATATATATATATATATATATATATATATATATATATATATATATATATATATATATATATATATATATATATATATATATATATATATATATATATATATATATATATATATATATATATATATATATATATATATATATATATATATATATATATATATATATATATATATATATATATATATACATATATATATATATATATATATATACGTGTATGTATCAATTTATATTACTAAAAACTATTTTATGGACATATAAATAGGATTGTTAAAGCTGCTCAATAGTTTATATCATGCTTGATATTACCTGTATATTAATTATATGTAATTGAGTCAAATTTATTACTGAAATATGTTGTGAATGAAGTTGGAAGGAGATGGCGAACTGTACTGTATTAATTAGTTCCCTATTAACTGGGTATATACTTCCCTTACTTTCCCATTTCCAATTCCTTGATATTATCACGCAATTCCTTATTGGATTAGGGATTCTCCCTTTTTCTTATCACGATTAACGTATTCTAATTCTTAAATTATTAAAATTATCATCATTACACCTTTTGTTTTGCAGATTTAAAGTTATGTGTATTTTGACACGTAAGAATTAAAAAAAAAAGGTTGAATTATTCACATTAAATTTGATTACACCAGTCGTACTAATATCGTAAAACGTTGAAAGAGGATTGTTGTGTTTAATTTGCATGTTAGTACCTCTAGGGAGATGTAGTAAAATGCAAATTAAACCCTAGATCGGCGGATAATAAATGTTTTAGATATGTAGAGAGTTATCACCGTCATTAGGACGGATTCCCATTGAGATGAGACGTGCTTCACACTAATGAAGGCTTATGCAGTTGCATCCTGTAATTGACAGTTTTTTCGAAAAATGTTTCTCTAGAGAGGAGCATGAAGAAATAAAATATTTATATTAACTGACAAAAAGTGGAATGTAAATTGAACATAAAACAGACAACTCTAAAAGTAAATTTATATCTAATTCTTATTGCTTGTCCGATTAAACAATACCATATTATACATATTTAATACAGATTAAGACATATTTATTTGTTTAACACATTTTCAGATCAGAATATTACAATCACCTTAATAGTAATCTAAGTATGTAAATTAAAATGAAGCTCTTAAACTTATTTCCTTTTTTCCCCGATCGATAACCCTGCATTTCTTTAGATTGTTACTCCCCTTGTAAAAAAAAACAGAGGAGAGTAACAATCTAAAGAAGGTGTACGTATTTTTTATTTAGACTGTAATAAAACACCCCCCCCCCTTATAATCCCCCCTCCTAAAATTAACATAGACCCTTATAAAATAAACAGAGGGGAGTAACAAGCTAAATAAGGTATAGGGAGTGATCTTCTTTAGACTGTTACTCTCCTTATATAAAAACAGAAGTGTCATATTCCTTCGTCCCAAAGTAAATTGGACTAAACTTCCCTTTTAGTCCTGTAAAATTAGGAAAAAAAGGGTGTTCCTTCGGAATAATTTTAAGCCACGATTTTTTTTTTCACAGAGAGCTTTGTTATGTCATTGCAAATAATATATGAAAAGTCCCCAACTTTTTTATATACGCTTCCCTCTTTTTTGAGGGGGGGAGGAGGGGGGGTAAAATTTAAAGAACTTTAGCTAAGCAAGTGGGGTATCATTTTCTATGCAGTTTTTTTACGCTGAATCGATTAAAACAAGAATCAAGTCGATGCGACCTATAGTTTGTAAGATAGACGGGTTTTATGTATATAAAACTAAAATATTTTAATGTAATAAGACATGAATTTTTTTAGCCAATTGGAAACTTTTAGCAAGGTCCCTGGAGAAAATATCGAAAATTAATTTCTAGTGATAACCCTAGGAGGTTTACATTAAAATATTTTATTTTCTTTATACATAAAACCCCTTATATCTTCCA
This sequence comes from Gerris buenoi, assembly GCA_001010745.2. Taxonomy (NCBI): domain Eukaryota; kingdom Metazoa; phylum Arthropoda; class Insecta; order Hemiptera; family Gerridae; genus Gerris; species Gerris buenoi. The sequence goes on from KZ651831.1 coordinate 542,645, forward strand.
AACTATAGGTCGTATCTACTTGATTCTTATTTTATTGGATTCAGCGTAAAGAAATGCATAGAAAATGATACCCCAATTGCCTAGCTAAAGTTCTTTAAATTTTACCCCCCTCCTCCCCCCCTCTAAAAAAGAGGGAAGCGTACATAAAAAAGTTAGGGACTTTTCATATATTATTTGCAATGACATAACAAAGCTCTCTGTGAAAAAAAATTATTCCGAAAAAAGAACCTATATTGACTGGACTATTTGTCTTAATAGTAATTTAGTCTGTCATTTATATTCTAAAACAACTTAGGGGAGTAACAATCTAAAGAAGTTCCAGTCAACCCTTAGGTCATTTCCCCCTATCTATTAGGTCATTCCAGATACCTGATCAGCTCTTCTACAAATTTATCGATAGAGTTTTCTAAAATTTCACTCCAGTAATTGAACTCACATTTCCAGATTGAAAATGCGGTTTCAGTGAGTTAAACGTCTCCAACCCACCTATTTTCTAATTTCCTTCACAATAATAGTTTTAAACTTTTCAAAGTTAGTTATGACGATTTCCTGCTACTAAACGAGGGCTGCTGCGACTGAAAGCTGTCAGAGATTGCTTCAACTTTTTGATAGATTATACTAAAACTAGTTTAAACTCCCAGAAGTGCACTTCACTTTAGTAAGAAGTAAAACAAGCAATCCTGTATGATTTATTCCAAGTGCCAACGAATATTAGAATTAATGACGGTATTGGAAAATTACTTTGTTTTTATTATATTTGTATTTATTTTTCTCTGCGGCTATTTTTATCCGCAAAGTCCCCTGTATTAAAGCAGCAAGTAATAAAGAATAAAACATTTATCGAATTGTTCCGTATTACAAGGGATTGGACTAAGTATAAGGGGGATTATAGAATTAGATGCAGGTTGTTGTTGCTCTGTGGGAGAGGCCAAGGTTTAGCTGTGAATTTTTCACCAAGACTCCGGCCCTTAGGAAAGCGTTCATTAACTCGGCAACCCGGATTGAATCTCTAGGGAGCCTTTTACAGAGCTTTTAGCCCCCCCCCTTCCCCTTTACTTGCTTTCTTTTAGTAGAACTAACTTTCTGCCAGACCTTATAATATATAATACTGTACTAACTGCCCTTCTCTTTGCGTCTTTTCTTTTAAACATACTCTTTCTTCTCCATTAGTTGAAACTTTTGGCAAGAACAATTGCAAAAGTTTTTTTTTCTTGTGTAGAAGGATGAGTGAGTCAGTCTTTAGCTAACGATCTACATAATACTAGAAAAGTATAGTTTAAAGGAGTGAGAAGAGGTAGTACTAAGACCGAACTCAAAACGAGTTAATTACAAGTTAAAATAGTTAGTTATTCCAAAACTTAATGTATAAGTAAGAACTGTTTTCGGAAAGTAGATCGTTCCTGTCTCAAACATGCCGGAACAACTAAATATATAACCTTAACTTCTACCAATATCCTTAAATTAACTAAAAACTGTGTTTCACATAAATTTTATTTTATAAAAACTACTTTTAATGTCTTTAAACTAAATTATATAACGTACTAAAACCGAAAACAATAGTTTTCTCAGTAAATGTCTTCTTAACAATAATAGAAAAAGTGTTGTTAAGTGTTAAAAAATGNAGTAGAATAGGGGTACTTGGCACAAAGCTCACCTTCCTAGATAAACCTATATAACACACTCCTATAAGAATCTTAACTACCCGCAGTAGCTTTATTATTATAAATGTATCATTTCACTACTCAAAAACCTCTGCTTGTATCAAGTTCAAATTTTACAAGTAAACGTTACTGACAGACAGGATCCCAAAAAGTCTTGGTAGGTAGTATCTTAAATTTTTACTATGAAACACTTATATATTAAGTACACAACAAAATAAGAACACTCGCATATAATTAATGAAAGAGTAGTTCTTAAATACACGTTCTCCGTATGTTTTTGTTACAATTAAAAAGGCGAATTCAAAATATAAATTTCAAAGTATAAACAGAAGAATATAATTTGCACAATATTTCGTAGTATGTAAATATCAAGTGAACTCACTAAATTTTATTCTATTCATACATGTGTTGCCTCTAATATTTAAAATGCTAATTTTATAACCCAGCAATTCTTACTTACAAAAGGAACTAAGCACTGTTTAACTTTCGCTGTAACATTTTCAGAAGTTTCATTTAATAATTGTTCTCTTTAGAGAATTCATATACTCCTTTCTAATTTGGTGAAACAATATATACAAAGCATTAAAGTCTGTTTTTAGGAAAGTTGCGATAATTTTAAAAAGCTCCGAGTGTTAAGTAATTTAAAAGACACGAATTCAGTTTTACAATTATTATTTTGCAAATGATAACGATGTATCTCTATGATACTGTCTTATAAATTCAAGCTGATAGAATTAATTTTACTCTGGACACAATTGAATGTGTCTTGTCCGTGCCTTCTATGAATTAAGTGTATTATACGAAGATTCTTAAACATAATTTTTGGGATTAAACTAGTCCTTGTTATTTGAAGACCATTTAAATTAACTAAGTGTTTTAGGTAAAGAGTAATAGTGTACAGATCACAGTTTAGAACTGGAACTGAAGGAATTAACGAATATAAAAAAAAAAAAAAATTACATGGTTCGAAGTTCTAAACAAGGAAGTATTTTTCTCTGTATGTCTCCCGTAGTTATTGATAATTGTAATTTGGATTATTTAGGATTTTCATGTTACTGGGATCTGGGACCGAGATTATACGAGAAAGGTAGTCTGATTTGTCTCTGACCAATTTTTATTATTTTGATTTAGACCAATCAAAATAAGTACTTAATATTTTAATGTCTTTATTTATTAAATTACACTTGTTTTATTCACAGAAGTTAATTATACATAAGGAAATTTTAAGAGACGTTGACGGTGTTTGCCAGGATATAAATAATAAATAAACTTAACAAACTAAAACCCACTAAAAAAAAGAAAATTATTTGTTTATCACCCACATTAGGTAAAAAGTGTTGAACAGGTGGTTTACTTTTTGTCTTTAATTTTCAATAAAATCAGATTTATTTTCATCAATAACTCGGAAACTTGATTTTCCTGGGAAAACGACATACGAATAGTTAGATTCGTGTTTAAATGGAATATATTTAAAATTGTTGTAATTAAAATCGTCACAACCGTTTTCAGGAAGTTTTTTTTACATTTTCGCCTTGAGGTATAATTTTTTATGAACGATTTTGTCAAATTTTATCAAAATCGGCCAAGTAGTTTAGACTCCACACGTCTACCAGGCGACACACCATTTGTTGACTTTAAGAAAAAAAAATGTGTTACGTCTTTATGTGTTATCTCTTTATCAATGTACCAACATAATTGTTTATGGACTAACAAACTGTTTGGCGTATATACCTACCGATTTATTCAAAGTTGAAACAATCCACCTTGACTATAACCTCAAACAGTTTTGACACTTAGAATTGGACCGTTGTTAGTAGAGTCTATGCACAGTAGTATTAATGCATTACAGTTTATTGACGATAAAATTCAATATAGCCGAATAAGTGCGAAGGTAAATGATATATTTTGGTATCTAAAAACTGTGTTTCACATAAATTTTATTTTATAAAAACTACTTTTAATGTCTTTAAACTAAATTATATAACGTACTAAAACCGAAAACAATAGTTTTCTCAGTAAATGTCTTCTTAACAATAATAGAAAAAGTGTTGTTAAGTGTTAAAAAATGATATATTTTTCTTCCGGTATTTTCCTTGAGATAAAACTTTTGCCTCCGACCTTACCAAATATATTTGTCGTTCTGTAGAACAAAATATTTTTATGTATCCGGTTTCAAAAATTCCTGGACAGAAATCAGGACACATTTTTGGCCTCGTTTCTGTCTGTCTGCCTTTTCAATCTGTAATACTTCTAATCATATAATAATGATAACATTAAACATCAGTTTCTCTTCCACATGCGCAAATGCGCATGAAGGCTTTTTTTAGTACCTTAATTTTTAAAATCACTTTAAGAATTTTTAAGAAATTGGAAATTTGGATGGTTTTTTGAATGTCACCTATGGTCCCATAATAATTTCAACCGTCCGTGCTTATTACCTGTTACTAATTTGGTACTATTAATATATATTAGAGGTCGACCAAGAAGTCATGGAAATCTGTGGAGTGCGCTAGTGTCGTCGTGTACAATCAGTTTTTAATAAAATAGACCACTGTCAAAAGCACAGTGTTGTTCTTTGGTTATTAATCATTTTATTTTTTTAAATTCTATATTTTTTGCTACAGACAACACTGTAACTGATAAGAAATCACTTCTACTATAACGATAATATCTTTATATTATTATCTATTAATTATTCCTCNTTATAAAAACATAAAATTAATAAAGTACGAGATAGGATGCGAGGAACCTATGTTCCACCAAACGAATTAGCAGTCTATTTTTAAATATAAAACAATCGTAACCATTTTAATAATATATTACTTAAAAAAAGAATAACGAGCTATTACAAAACGTGCACTAAAAAACAAAAAATAATAAAAACACGAAGAAGCCCAAGAGCTCTCAGACTTTTAACGTCTCTTTTCTTAGTTTTATATGTTTGCACCCCCAAATTATAGACAAACTAATTTCTAGATAATTTAATTAGTTTTACATAGTAAAAATAACAATGATTTTTAAATGTATTTAATACATACCTATAGTCATATACTTTTTATAATGCTTGGCATTAGCATTATAATTAAAAAAAATATTTTCAACGATGAATTTTACGTTTAAAATAATTGAATTTAGTAATTATAATTTTACCCTTCTTAATTAAGTTTTTAAGGGTTTTACAATATTTTAGTTATATGTAGTTATAAGATTTTAAGCTTTTAAAAAAACTGCTTTAACATTGACTTTAATGTATTTTATTCCTTACGAAGTAAGGGAGAACACGTGAACTAAATATAAATAACAGAATCCGCTTATATTTTTAAATGAAAAAACATAAATAATAAAATAAATTAAAATATTGTAAAAAGGATTCTGTAATTTATATTTCGTTCTCATGAACCTTTTATTTGTGTGGGGCAAATGTATTCACACTAATATTCAGGTATAATTAATAATTAATACCTGAATAATAACCAGGGGCTTTGATTGATTTTAGTAACTATTTGTTCTCCTATAAATAAAGTTGAGCGAATCGGGCGTGGTCTCATCTTGAATGGGACCACAGATATAAGTACAATTCCCAGACCCGGGGTTCGGTATTCAACCAGTATCGCGGCTTTATAAATCAGTAGCTACTGTGTGCAATGTGTATGCCAATTGTAAAGATTATAATGAATGTCCCAATCCCCATAAGCTCTCAGAGATTAAAGTTGGTGGATCTACATACTTACCCATCGCCATCCACTAAATTCATAATAATATATCATGTATTAGAATTGTATAGCCCTTTGGCTGTCCTTGACACAACACGTGTCGCATCCTAGAGTTTTATATTATTATATTATTATATTATAATATTATTCTAACAGGCAAAAAGTCAGTTTTTATTGTTTTTAATCCATGAATATTTATACTAGGCATCACGTGGCTCTATCATTGAAGCGAGAGTATTGTAATAAAATACTAAATATTAAGAAATTTACTAATCAATTTGAATGTCATAGTTGGAGATAAGTATAGAAGTGGGTAGTGTCGAGTAGAATAGGGGTACTTGGCACAAAGCTCACCTTCCTAGATAAACCTATATAACACACTCCTATAAGAATCTTAACTACCCGCAGTAGCTTTATTATTATAAATGTATCATTTCACTACTCAAAAACCTCTGCTTGTATCAAGTTCAAATTTTACAAGTAAACGTTACTGACAGACAGGATGCATAGTTCGTTGAATGTAAGAAGCTGGTTTACGCTCGCTTCTCGCTTCAATAAGTACCAACAACACACGTAGGATTGTCCAGTAGGTACTAAAATCCTTTTGTGATAAGTACATTATAGTATCTTAGGATATACTGATGTAGTAACTTAGTTTGCTAACGGTTGGTACAGATATTTTAAATTTTATGAAGGATGTTAGATTATTTAATGAACTGTAAAGCAAAAAGGATAATTTGTTTATGTTCTTAGTATTAAAGATAAAGATAAATAGATAATAGCTGCATTTGCTGAACCGGAGAGAGAAAAATACTCTGCCAATTAATGTGGCACATAGCTTCCTCGCAAAGAAAAGACCAAATTAAGAAAAATACTTAAATATCAAAAATTTGGAACCGCGCGGCACTGTTCCAGTAAATATTTAATAAAGTCGGGGAAATTTAAACATTCGTTGAAGAAACAAAGCCTCCAACAAGNTGGAAAAAGTGAGTATTCACATTTCCTACCACGAGGCTGCAAAATACCTTACGTTTAATATTAATTGAAACGATTAAGTTCAGTGACATATGTTTTAAGATATATTTAATCGATCCTGAGGCGACAGCATTCATAAACCATTTGTGATTGATCATACTGCATTATGTATTCAAGCAGATCAAAAGTTAGTATTGATCTGCAGTAGCTAAACAACTAAATATAGTTGATATTTTAAGCTATGACTAGTCAGGGTCCTAAACATTATGTATATATATATTCTAACAATATTAATTATATGGGTTCATTAGCATGCAACGAGATCTTACCTTATAGCCGAAATAGTAACATTATTTACTGCTAGCTGGTGCTAAGTGAGGCACGCAGGTGTTCTGAATACTATAATAATTACTATTGAAAGTCAATATGGAAGTAATGATCAATATTAAGAGTGATGGTAATATGAAAAATATGTTTTGTCACAAATACTGCAGTTTTTTTACTTGACGTAAATTTTTTTTTATACTTTTACTAGATTCATAAATTTTTATATTTACTTGTAAATAAATTTTCAGGCAGATACTAAATGGAAACAAGTTTGTGAAAAATAAGTTATCCATAAATTGATTGGTTAGTTTTATTTATTTAAAAAAAAGAAAGCAAATTCCTTTGAATTTATTCAAAGGATACTAATATTAATTACATAACTATTGCTTTTTTATTAATGATTCCTTTATTTACAGAATATAAAATACCAATATAATATTTAATCATAGTCAAAGATAAATAACATTAGTAGTATAGTCATCAAGTTGTTAAGCGAATGTCCTCCACTAATTATGATTCCTTTATTTACAGAATATAAAATACCTATATAATATTTAAATCATAGTCAAAGATAAATAACAGTAGTATAGTCATCATACAGTTGTTAAGCGAGTGTTCTCCACTAATTAAAGCGGAGTGCCCTTCGCTGGGGAGGCTAAAAATTCTAATAAAGACCTTTCTTTTATTTCCATTACAAACTTACATTTATTGTATTGCAATTTCTTCTCTTTTCCGATTTAATGTCCCTAGGGCAATATAAAATCATCAGGTTTTTAAGAATTTATCGTCATGTTGTAACACATTGCGTGTTCAGTTCACATAGTGCACATATAATCTCAGGTTATCTTCAAACCGATTTTAATTGAGTTATGACCTTATCCGTAACTTTAAATCTATGTTTATTACTTTATTGACTTACTTTATTACTTGGTCTAACAAAATAAAATATCTTAGACGGGCTTAGAACCTTAGAGAAATAGTGGTAAAAATTGAGTAGTTTTGGGACCCCTGCGTCGTATGTCGTCTATACAAGACGCGTGGGCATAAACTAATGTACTGATCTCAATGAAATGTGACATACGTGATTAGAAAAATCATACACCAAGACAATCGAAAAATTTATTTTAGTCCAAATTTGGGGGTTGCTAAAAAAAAAAAATTAAAAAAAACTGAAAAACGTGAATATTTACATATGAATATAACGAAATCAGATATAAAAATCTAAATTACAACAATCTAAATATAAATCTGATTTTGTTGAAAATCGAAAACAAAATTTAATGAAGCACGTGTTTAAGAACAAATGTTTGTTATTAAATCGCCTGGCTTTATCATTGAAGCGATCTTAATGTAATAAAAATTTAATAGTAAGAAAATAAATAGCTAATCTTGATAAGTTTTATAGTTTTAAAAGGATGATTGGAGTAAACGGTAGTGGCAGGTGAGACTCCCACTTCACTTGGTTCTATAGGAGGATTCCTAAGGTGGGTTCACACCTCAGGTATCGAAACGCGTGTCCGTCTGTATTGATAGGATTTTCATGTTACTGGGATCTGGGACCGAGATTATACGAGAAAGGTAGTCTGATTTGTCTCTGACCAATTTTTATTATTTTGATTTAGACCAATCAAAATAAGTACTTAATATTTTAATGTCTTTATTTATTAAATTACACTTGTTTTATTCACAGAAGTTAATTATACATAAGGAAATTTTAAGAGACGTTGATGGTGTTTGCCAGGATATAAATAATAAATAAACTTAACAAACTAAAACCCACTAAAAAAAAGAAAATAATTTGTTTATCACCCACATTAGGTACTACGAGCGATCACAGTATACTATACACATGTTAATAAATAGAAAAGATTATTTAAAAAAAAAAAATAAATAAATAAATAAAAAAAAAAAATAGTTTTAAT
>KZ651831.1:565148-581312 GCA_001010745.2 Gerris buenoi
ATGTATAACACTTGTGGTTAACGTTTAATTTTGCGCGCCATTTTGTCAAAAAATTAATCTCTTTTCTCTCCCTTCCCCCTTACTGTTTTTTGTTCACAATACCAACGATACCCTTTTTACGTGAGACTTCACGCCTTACCAATTTATTTTATAATCCTTTATGTAAGTTTTTTTTTTTTTTTTTTTTTTTAAATAAATGTTTAGCAACGTCGCATACAACTTTGTATCCTTGTGCTGCGTAATTGCCATGTTACAAAATTTGCTGAAACAATTTTCATGATAGGCATGAATCTACATCAGAGAGGAGCGAAATATAGCCAACTGAAGATTGAATACATGTGAATAAACCCATTTTAAATGACCCCACATTAAAGATTAATATAAATGGGACAAATAGAACAATTATTGTAGTAAAAAGAAGGTTTCTCAAATTCTAGGTATTAGTTAATTTATTACTGATGGCGGCAGTTAGTAAACACCTGCGCTGATGTTAAAGAACAGTATAACGTAACGTTTATTTTTGCTTGAACTGTTTACACCGTGTTTGCCAAATGGCATCTACTAACGTTTAAAACACGTCCGTTTCTCTCAACTCCTCACGTCTAGCTTCTCATTCAAGAATCGAACAACACTCAACCCAAATAAACAATGTAGTATAGGAAAGACTAGTACTAAATAGATCAACTGAGAGAGAATAAATAAGAAAGTATGATAAGAATTTAATCTAAAAAAATAAATTAATAGGAATATTCCGGAGTAAAACTAAGAAAAATAAATTTCAATTGTATTGTATCTAAAATAAATTTTAGAGTCAATATGTTTTAGTCCAAAAGTTATAATTAGTTCAGAACATGTCTCATCTTTCTAGAAATCGAAGAAGGGAAGTCTTTGGACAATATATGTTCGGAATTTAGTTAAAAAGAGAGTGAATAGAATAGTCCCACTCTTTTCGAAGGTCCTGTATGTGTGTAAACTATATAAGCAATAATTTTAAATTACAAAGCTAAGTAAGATTTCGTCGATGTTGATGCATTGTGAAAACTGAATCAAGTAATGTAATACTTCATTGATGGATCTGCGTCTTTTAGAACACTTAAAGATCAGAGACTATACGCTGTTCTGTAAGTGCTAAAAACGAATCTAGCAAAAGTTACCTTACTTGTACACGATAGATATGTATACTTGTGTATATGTTTTAATGTAAAACCGTTTATAAAATCAAACCAAACATAATTAAACTATAACAGTCTGACACTCATTGGAAGTGCTGTTCATTGAAATTAGAAATTATTTTCCTCTTTTGATTACACAGGCGACGAAAGATTTTATTATTTAAAATAATAAGAAGCAATACTTTTCCTATATATCTTCCGAGAAGGTGAGGAAAAGTAAAAAGTTAGATTGATTCACCCACCACTATTTACTACTGTAGTTGTATTGTTATTATCTGAGATTACTGACATTTTAAATATTTTTTTCTTATCAATTAATTTGTAGTGTAAAAGTTGATTATAAATAATTATGCTATTTAGTGCGAGGATTAAACTTGATAAACACCTTATATTGATATTGAATATCTATACTCTAGTTTGTGGAGAAAAACAAATTGTGATACTGAATAAGATGTGTATGAATAAGTCGTGATAACAGGAAAAAAATTCTTGAATGGAAGGATAAACAAACTAAGAAGAGTTTACAATGGGGGCAAATAATAACTATGAAAGTAAAGTTAAAATAATAAAATGTATTAATGAAGGTGTGATGATAAATAAGATGTGAAAGAATAAAATGTGATAATGGGACAGAATTCGTATATCTAAGGATAAGCAAACTAAGAAGAGTTTATAATATGGGCAAACAACAACTATGAAAGAAAAGTTTAAAAAAATAAGATGTGATAATGGGACAGATTTCGTGGGAGATAAGAAAACTACTTAAGGGATTAGGTATAGAACAAAAACAAACAGCGGCTTATTCATCTAAAGCTAATGGGGTAGCGGAAAAATCAATCGGATAATAGTTGAGGGAGTTAAGGCTTTACTGATCGAATCAGAATTACCCCTAAAATTTTGGGCCAAAGCTGTCTGCATTCAATTTATATCAAAAGTAGAAAACAGTTTAGGAAAAATGAAAAATCCATAGTTAAAAGGCTGGTGAGAATAATTAAGTTACTCTGTTTATTCCTCGGGGTCACTCTCAAATAAAAAGTATTTCTCTTCCGGCAAAATCTACCTCCGAAAATAAATTAATACGTTCATTAGTAGTTTTGACGGAGATCTGGAGGTATTTAGATAACATTATGGTATTATTAGGAAACTGAGTCAATAAATAATAACGCACATCCAAGGAATAATCAGTGTATTGTCTGGCCACAAGAAGCTATAATGTTTAATACGTTCACTTGAGTTAATTATAATGAAAGGAACAGTCTAGTTACTGCTGAACTGATATAATAAATAATATAACTGCTATAAAAACATATTTTCAAGTATAGTTTATTCCTACTTAATATTAAAGTACAAACTAATTTTTTTTATTAAATAAATGTGCTACAGCTACAAACTTAGTAAATACTCAAAGAACGGAGACGATAGGTTTTTTGTGAAAATGGCGACCTGATCAATCAATTGACTGACCGATGTCTCGGCTGGTCTCTACTAAACATTAGCTATAGTAGTGTTTAAACATTTAACTTATCAATTTTTTATCTTGGGTTTTTGGAACGAAGTTCCTTATGGCACGTTCGGAGCCTGGGAGTGAATCCGAAAAAAACGACCAAAATCACCGTCACAAAATAACCGTCATGAAATCACCGTCGACGATAACTTGAGTAAAAGATCACCGAGTTAGTTGAAATTTGGTACACATGTTCATTTTACCAATGGCCAGGCTGAGTGCGTTGGAAAACGTTATCCGTCCAAGCGTTCACGCGCAACGCTCGCGTAAACGTAAGCTTCAAAAAGACGGGAAAAAGTGTNAGTTTTTCTACGTGCAATTTATTACTAAAGTAGTATAATAAGTAGTATAAGTGATTTATTATTACCTTTATTCTCGCAAGCAAATTATTCGAGTTAAGAAATAATAAAAACTAATCTAGTCGGGTTTTATGATCCTAGACATTATATCTTTTACTCTTCCTTTCTGATATTCCATCTTTTATCATCTACATGTTTCAAGAGTATTACTATAATTATTTAAAATACAATTTTTTAAAATACATTCGTTTTATTCCTAACATTATGTCACAGTAGAGTTTTAACAATTAACAACGCAGAAGTTATATTTAGAAATAAAATATAAAAATAGAGGAAATAACTATATAAAGATATAAAGACTTATATGGTAAAAACAAACGGGTATAATTAAGAAATAAAAATGTTCTCCTTATTTTTTATTCCACAGTAGTGTTTTATTCTTCATTCTCTCATTTTTATCAGCTCTTTTTAAATAAGGATGTGTCTTGTTGAGGATCCTTTTAGACTAGTTGCAATTGCAGGATGATTCAGAGTCACGAAAGTACTGTGCAGTCTACTTTCGGTGGTAAAGTATTATCTTCCAAATTGTTAACACCCATAGTAAAGGGAAGAATTAATTTTCGTCTTTGTTAACTTATTACCTACAATTTCCTTCAATTGTAACCAATTGTAATCCTTTTAAATTACATGTGGCTGGAGGGGGTCGACTGACTGACCGGTCCCTTGCCCCCTATGACTTGGTCAACTCAGTTCTAATCCAGGCCTCTGCCTCGGTTGTATACTATACTTATTTTTTCGGTACGTGTTCCGTAACTGTTTTATACATTTTTACATCAAGATTCGTTATAAATTCTTCGGTTATTTACTTTTAGAATGTAATGTTGTAGTTTAAGGACCTTTTCTTATATAATAGTTATCTCCCTTAGTAACTCCTTTGAGAAATTCCAAATAATATCAAAAATATCTGGTCTTAAGATTATCTGACAAGGGCTTCTGACAAGGGTTTTAATTAATGAAATTTATTAAGGTGAATTTATCCTTTTTTGTCCGACACCCTAAGACCTTTAATTTTGACAATAAATTTATAGACTTATAAATTATAACTTAAAATGTATCAGTTAGAGAATATTGATTTATTATCTATGTATAGTATATAAAAAGTTCTTTTTATCTTGTATAATTATTCAAAATTAACCTAAATAAAAAAAAAAATAAAGACCTGCGTTTATCAAGTTAATTGGTGGTATTAAAATTTGGATTAAAAATTCAAATGTTATTTACTTCGGCTTCGAATGATAATACAACCTAAATGTATCAACTTTTTGGAACGTAAATCTAATACGTAGATGCTACCAGGGATATTAGGTATATATAGGTCGCATTGATAGAATCATATCTGCCCTGTGCTTAAATATATACGTAATACAACAAAGTAACATAGACACCTTTATAAAACAATATTAAAATTAATTTTAACAAATAGTTGTGTGAAGTGGTCTGTCCCCTCCTGTCCTCCATTTATATTATAATGACGACGTGGCTCTAAGGTATGCTCAATTGGCCTTAAGTTCGGACAGTGTCTCCAGGTTTAGAACTTTAAACCTGGGTTTAATTCGTGTTGGACAAATTGTAAAACAGTAATATTAATTATTTAAAAAAATGAAAATGTTTCGTATAAAATAATTGAGTCTAAATATAAATTATCGATTAATATATTCTCCTTATAGCAAATCTTTACAAGGGATTTATCATCTCAAGTTTTTGCGAATTAATTAGTTTTTCTACGTGCAATTTATTACTAAAGTAGTATAATAAGTAGTATAAGTGATTTATTATTACCTTTATTCTCGCAAGCAAATTATTCGAGTTAAGAAATAATAAAAACTAATCTAGTCGGGTTTTATGATCCTAGACATTATATCTTTTACTCTTCCTTTCTGATATTCCATCTTTTATCATCTACATGTTTCAAGAGTATTACTATAATTATTTAAAATACAATTTTTTAAAATACATTCGTTTTATTCCTAACATTATGTCACAGTAGAGTTTTAACAATTAACAACGCAGAAGTTATATTTAGAAATAAAATATGAAAATAGAGGAAATAACTATATAAAGATATAAAGACTTATATGGTAAAAACAAACGGGTATAATTAAGAAATAAAAATGTTCTCCTTATTTTTTATTCCACAGTAGTGTTTTATTCTTCATTCTCTCATTTTTATCAGCTCTTTTTAAATAAGGATGTGTCTTGTTGAGGATCCTTTTAGACTAGTTGCAATTGCAGGATGATTCAGAGTCACGAAAGTACTGTGCAGTCTACTTTCGGTGGTAAAGTATTATCTTCCAAATTGTTAACACCCATAGTAAAGGGAAGAATTAATTTTCGTCTTTGTTAACTTATTACCTACAATTTCCTTCAATTGTAACCAATTGTAATCCTTTTAAATTACATGTGGCTGGAGGGGGTCGACTGACTGACCGGTCCCTTGCCCCCTATGACTTGGTCAACTCAGTTCTAATCCAGGCCTCTGCCTCGGTTGTATACTATACTTATTTTTTCGGTACGTGTTCCGTAACTGTTTTATACATTTTTACATCAAGATTCGTTATAAATTCTTCGGTTATTTACTTTTAGAATGTAATGTTGTAGTTTAAGGACCTTTTCTTATATAATAGTTATCTCCCTTAGTAACTCCTTTGAGAAATTCCAAATAATATCAAAAATATCTGGTCTTAAGATTATCTGACAAGGGCTTCTGACAAGGGTTTTAATAAATGAAATTTATTAAGGTGAATTTATCCTTTTTTGTCCGACACCCTAAGACCTTTAATTTTGACAATAAATTTATAGACTTATAAATTATAACTTAAAATGTATCAGTTAGAGAATATTGATTTATTATCTATAATAATATTTTACTCTTACCATAATTTTTCTCTTGAACCATTTTCATTAAAAAGAATTATATACTTACCGTTAAAGCAATATTTAAACTAATACAAAAAAAATCATAATTGCTCTATATTGTAATTAAAAACAAATAGTGATAATAAATAAAATATTTTGTTAAAATACTAAAAACTAAGTAAATAATCCAGTAACTTTGTCGCCTAAACGTATGGGATAGTATGCGTCAAATCCGGTAGTTCTGAATTTTTGCAGACCTGTTTATGATGTTGGCCTAATGAATAATCCAAGTTTGTGACCTCGAGCGCCGAACGCAACTTTGTCAAAAATCGAAAAAACCGCGAAAAAATCGTTATTTTTTCAAATTTTGGCGATTATAACCCTAAAGGACTAGTTTTTGAAAAAACGTTTTAAATACGTTTTTAAAGTAGACTAAATTTGCTACAATATGATACTAGAATTGTCTCTGTAGACCCAATAGTTTTCGAGATAAAGCCTTTCAAAGTTTATCATTTTTTTCGAACTTCGCAATTATTTGCAATATATTTTTGCTGAGATGCAGCCTCTCAACACCTCTGCGTATGATTTCTTGCGGCTGCACGAAGGGTTGTGGGAACGCGTGCAGCTGCAGGAAGGCAGGATTAAAATGCTCATCAGTCTGCAGGCACTGCAGCGGGGCCCCTTATGATAATATACCTGATGTTGTAGTAGTAGATATCCCAGAAGGCGAGGATCTGTCCGATGTCGAAATGGAGGATGGCTTGTGGGCACAAGACGTCGACGATTCATCACCACCCCAATAAGTCGATCCAGATAAGGACGAACCTCAACTAGGACCTCCTAAGAGGGCTGAATTAATTTTGATCCTGATTATACTATCGAAGCCCTGTACTTTTATGATAGTATGTTAAAAAAGAAAATGAGAAGTGTGAACAATGATGTTTAAGTTAAGCTACGAATAATGAAGTAAAAAAGATAATTACAACAAAAGTTAAAGTTTATTTGTTAGGAAATTGAGTAATATTCAAAATCAAAAAAATAAATTAATTTAGCCCTCTTGGAAGGTCCCAGTTGAGGTTCGTCCGTATCTGGATCGACTTATTGGGGTGGTGATGAATCGTCGAAGTATGGTGATGAATAGTCGTTGTGCCCACAAGCCATCCTCCATTTCGACATCGGACAGATCGTGACCTTCTGGGATATCTACAACTACAACATCAGGTATATTGTCACAAGGGGCCCCGCTGCAGTGCCTGCAGACTGATGAGCATTTTAATCCTGCCTTCCTGCAGCTGCACGCGTTCCCACAACCCTTCGTGCAGCCGCAAGAAATCATACGCAGAGGTGTTGAGAGGCTGCATCTCAGCAAAAATATATTGCAAATAATTGCGAAGTTCGAAAAAAATGATAAACTTTGAAAGGCTTTATCTCGAAAACTATTGGGTCTACAGAGACAATTCTAGTATCATATTGTAGCAAATTTAGTCTACTTTAAAAACGTATTTAAAACGTTTTTTCAAAAACTAGTCCTTTAGGGTTATAATCGCCAAAATTTGAAAAAATAACGATTTTTTCGCGGTTTTTTCGATTTTTGACAAAGTTGCGTTCGGCGCTCGAGGTCACAAACTTGGATTATTCATTAGGCCAACATCATAAACAAGTCTGCAAAAAATCAGAACTACCGGATTTGACGCATACTGTGATGTATAAAGTTACTGGACTAAAATGAAATGTTTATCTATTTTTTTATTTTATTTTTATTTTTTTTAATATTCGACTAGATACAGATAAATTATTTTTCGTATAAATTAATATAATTAAATATTATAGATTAAACTATTTCTTTATTTTAAAAATGTTATATGCATTTCTATTGCACCCGATAAATTGCATTGCTTATTTAAAACCATTATTATTATTTTTTTTACCATTATTATTATTTTGACATTGTTTATTTAAAATGCAATAACGAAAATATTATTTATTTTACAATCAATAATAGAAATTAATTAAATTTTTATAAATGATAATTTTATAAAACTTTTTTATAAAGTCAAATCAGTTTAAATACAAAAGGTTGATGTATTGTAATAAATTAAGCTATAAAAAAAATGTAGACGAACTTTCACATTCAACCATAAAACTTCTAAACACTTAAAATTACTTTAACTTTAGCACAAATATATCGTTTAATAAATTGCATAATAATTACTTGAGTTATTTCTATTAATTTTCTTATAGTCTGTTTTAAACTAATATTTCTAATATTTCACACGGAATAGAATTCAAAACAAGGACTGTAAAACTTAGATTGATTGACCAAAAAATATAAATATGGGTTATTGAAATAATAAATACATACATTGATATATAGGGATAATATAAACTGCCTCTTCACGTAAATTCAAACTTTTTATAACTCAAAGCAGCTTTCACCCTTCATGAGGGCATCGTCAGTGCCGAATTTGGAATAAATAAAAAAATATGTGTACATAGTAATTAGGAAATAAGAGAAAGGTGAGTCTACCTTACACTTTTTACATTCTCATATAAAGATAAAGTATTGTGATTCGCAAAATTCGATTTTGATGGATTTACACGTTTTGAGGTCCCCTGCGTCCAAAATAGTGGTTTCTAAAAAAATTGTGTCTGTCGTCTGTGCAGACGCCTGGAGCCAAACTATACTGGACCGATTTTGGCGAAATTTGGCATATATGTTGATAAAAATCATACCCCGATGTTAAATCGAGAAATTAATTTTAGCTCCAATTTTTTTTAACTCCAAAAAAAAAACGTGAAAAAAAATTCCTCTAAAACGGTTCCGACGATTTTGATTTAAAAATTCTAATATGTAGTCCATTTAAATACGAATTTAACGATATAAGCCGTATTCCAGGGAATAAAATCTAGTTCCTGAGAAAATAGCTTTAAACGCTGACTGAGAGAGGCCAGGTTCGATTCCTGGCAGAGGGGAAGTTATTTTTATGATTATTTTGATAAAATTCTTACGAAATCATTTAAGAGGAAGTTTGTCTGAGTTGTTTCGGCCCGATTCTTTCTTATTACTAATCCAACTATATTTCCTTCACATTTTGTCACTAATGATGGCCTTATGAAGGCTGAAAGCTGCATTGACTAATAAAAAGTTTGAATTTACGTGAAGATACAGATTATATTATTCCTTATTTAAGATGAGCTCCATAATATACGATCTCTTTGTTGTCCAAATGTATAATAATTAAGCAGTATATTTAATTTATCTTTTGTAGAGGGGATGCTCAAAAAATGTTTAAAATGAAAGAATACATAACAGGATTATGTTTAGAATTTATTAAATTAAAGAATGCTTTTGATATTAATTCTTTAATTTCAAACATTGTTTGAACTTCTCTTCAAAACGTCACTTGAATAAACCTTGTTTTGGCTCACCTTGTAAAATTATACTCAGTTCAATTAAATTTCGTGCCATTCAGTAAAATATTAAGGTTCACCAATACTGTATATATCCATCCCATCATAGTTACAATTGCGATATTACTATTTCTTGGACTTATTATAACTTGGCCCTTTCTTATTAACATTGGTATTCTATGATTAAATATAATTCTTTAATTGGCAAATATTATTATATTTATTAATTTTTATTTTGTTTTGTTTTATTTGTTGATAAAGTGAATTTCTAGGTGATATAGAAAGTGAATATAGCCTGTAGATATTTGTTATGTTTTTCGTTGCTTTGTTGGCACTTTGTCCCACAATTGTTACATTTATTACGTTACTTATTATCTTCTATAACATCTACTACATAGTCAAAAGGAACCCAACACCCAGTGAGGCACAGCCTTGAACATAGCTTCTAAACTCTTAGGCGGTAAGATTTTTTGTTCTTTTTTCTATAACTGACATGTGTTGCCATAATGTTATTAATCAAAGAAATTGTTTATTGGGATTAGCTGCTTCAATCTATACGTAACACTAGGTTAAGTAAAAACGTGTATGCGAAATTTTGTCAAAATCGGCCCAGTAGTTTAGGCACCGACAGACGACAGACAGACATTTTTTAAAAACCACTTTTTTGGACTACGCGCCATCACAATACTTTCTCTTTATATGAGAAAGTAAAACGAAGTTATGATAGTGAGCAAATAAACACAAAACGTTTTTAGGAGATAAAATAAACCGAATTGAATTATTCTCTAACAATTAAAATAAATATAAATAAGTAAAAGTAAACAAAATTAATTCATATCACAAGATAATTTATACCTTTTTTCACCCAAAAATTACTAGCCTTATCTCCTTCATTATTAGGTAAAATTACTAGAACAAACTCTAGGCAGCTTGGAGCCTATTATAATTGCATGCAATTTGCTAAACAATAAAAAAGCAAATCAATATCATAATGTTTTATTCTCTGCCTTCTCAGTCATAAGCATAAAGTTTATGAAACAATAAAGAAAGGTTGAAGAAAATTGGTCATAATATTAAAATAAAGGCAATAAGGGTAATTAATTTTAATCTGCACATTTTTATTTACTGAAATTACCCATTATAAATTTCCTTATTTGTAGAATGTAGTTTACATTATTTGAAGGAAGAATTATAATTTTCGAGAACAATTTGTTAAATGTTGTAAAACTACAATAATAATTTAAATTATCCCCCCCCCCAAAAAATATTATTTTTAAAGCCGATATTTTAAAAAAAATAATTAATTATGCTTTTTAATAAATATAGTAATAGTTAACACTTTTTACTTTCTATTATATTTGTATAATAGTTTCGAGGGATTACTTTTATGGTAATTATGTATGTAGGTGTTCAGTCATTTTAAAATTTAACTACAAAAACTGAATCAACCAAAAAAATGGAAAATTCTGGACGAAGCGAAGTAACTATGTACTTGTATACGAGGAAGAAGTTCAGTTGCATCCGTCAAATTTTATAATTATGTATTAAGTAAAGTAATAGTTTTGTGAGTGGTTTTGGATTGTTAAATTGATAACTATCATTTTATTTGTTTTGCTTCCAAGCTTACCACCAAAGGCAACGGAAGCTTCGTACGTTAAATGTTGCTACGTTTAATGTGCCGATTTTAAGAAATTCCAGAAATCCGTTTCTGACATCAGGGAAAATGTTTAGGTCCGTGTCTGTCTGTCGCTCAATTTTTGCGAACAAACATATTTAAAACTACTCGTTTTTAGGGTTTCGAGGTCGTCCTAGAAACCCTTATGCTTTTGGTTGTGTGTCTGTCCGTCCGTCGCAACTTGGATTATATCTCCCAACCTACTGACGCTATTGACTTGAAATTTGGATATAAGTTAAACATTTTTGCCCAAAAACAGAAAACCTATTGCGAACTTTAACACTCCAAATTTCTGCGATCAATTGCGATCACCGCGCAATATTTTACATTTATTGTAATTTTCAAGTTGGGTATCATTTCAAAGGTATTGAAATGAAGATTACAAATATGTATTTTGTTTCCAAATTGGCGGCCATTTTACCCCTCTAAAAATAAAAAAAAAACGCAAAAAAAAATGTCCCTCCCCCCGCTAGCCCAATAGGACAGGTCCTAAAAATAAGTCAAAGATACAAAAATATGCGTCTCTGTGGTCCAATGATATTTCCGGAAGTTGATATAAAAAAGTAAATTTTTAAAAATTTTAGGTGGGTTAACTAGGGGGCCCCAAAATTATTGTGGTTTAATAAATCGAAGTTGGGTATCATTTAAAAGGTATTAAAATTTGGTTCACAAAAATATATAGTGTTTCCAAATTGGCGGCCATTTTACCCCTAAAAGAATTCAATAAGCGCATACCGAAGATAGTAAAGAATAATAATATATGCATCTTGATTTTTAAAAGTGAACAATAGATGTTTTTGTTTAAAAAAATATATAATAATAATTTATTCTTATGACCAAAGAAACCCTTTTAGTAACTTGCTGGCAAGTACTTGACGGGATTTTTTTTTAGTTTGGTAGGTCAGGTTTACTTTGTTTCTTGTAAGTCATAATTTAATTAGCAATTAGCCTATTGTTAGTTTCAACCTTTTGCGCCTATTTGTTGCTCTTCTACCTACACCTATACATTTATGTACACCAGTAACTTCAAAAGCAGTCGTCTGATTGGGAGGTTAGTCGAAAGCAGACCACAGATAGCCCTAGATTAATTTGTTTTTGTTAAATTGACACTTTAATTCATGTAAAAAATAAAAACAATTTTAACAGATTCAAAAAACGGGGGAACTTAAAAAAATTTGACAATAAACGATTGCTGTAGTCATTAATGTATATGAAATAGGACGCAAGGAAGCTATTTGCCACAGTAATTGGCAGATTTTTTTCCCCCTTTCCATTTTTTTATGTTGTTTGTAAGCAGAAGTAATTATTTAATTTAATTTTTATCAGGTATACTCTTCAAAAATTATTTTTATGAATATATCTCAATGTACGTTTATTTGTCTGGCGTTGTCCACACCTGTCATTCTACTGTTGGCCTATACAATTTAAAAAGTGGCGCTCTAGATGCTTAACGACTTGTCTGAAAAAAATGCTCTATAGACCATCAGGCTAATTTATTTTTAAAATGAAAGAATAAAGAAAGAGTAAATATATAAGTCTTCCAATCTAAGAGTAGGACGTTGACCAAAAATACCCCCCATACACTACGGACTGGTGTTTCTGGCGACACAGTACGGCATCTCGACGAGACAGTTCTCTCTGGCACGCAAACCTAGACGGATCTCAATTCAAATATACCTCTCGCAAAGCCATTTTCGTGTTCGCGATTTAGAAAAAAACAAACAAAAACAAAGTGTCCATGAAAATTTTAACTGTTATTCCCTAAAAGCTCGAGTCGAAAATCGATTTTGATTTTATTGTCTGAAGATAAAAGTTGAATTTTCAGGTTGTAATCCTCACGAAGGGCTATAAAGATAACTTTTAAATTGAGTATTTTGATTACACCTTTTGCCTTATAACTGCATTTTTTTTTTATCAATTTTTTTAAATCAATGATAATGAACGTGATAAAGGACTAAATTTAAATAATGTTACATTTTTAAGATTGTTATTTGAAGGATAAGCTACAACGCTTATACTATTACTATAGGTAAGCTGTTTTTTGTTTTTTTTCCCCCCTCTAAAAATGAAATGATTACTATTTACTATAGAAGTTTATTAAAAAAGTTGAAATCCTATTAGTGTCCTAACAGGAAATCCTATTTGCCAATCCTATTATTGTCATATTAATTCCATTGAATTTAAGAAATAATAGATTAATAATAAACATAGAAAGCATAAAACATTCGACAATCTCAGTGAAAAACTTCAATCAAAATTATATAATAACTATTTGTTCAATTAGTTCAGGAGATAGCGTGCAAAAAAGTGTCTGACTAACATCAAGCTAGAATTTTGTATACAAGTCAATCTTTTAATGCCTTTTAAGAATATGTGGTCGGCTAAGTTCGTCTGCGGGACATAGCTTGGCAGTAGGCGTTTGAAAAAAATAAACCGGCGGAGAGCGGCCATGTCTCACCAAGGATGGTGGACAATGTAATTTTCATGATCCTAAGTACAGAATTAGTTAGTAGACTGAAAATCAAGTTAATGTTAGTTTATCCCTTGACAGGTGACAACGTTGATTTTTAGTATTATTTGAATAGCTAACCTAACAAGTGTGAAAATAACATCGACTTGATTTTTTGTCTACTAACTAATTCTGTACTCAGGATCACGAAAATCATACTGTCCACCATAATTGGCGGGACATGGCCGCTCTCCGCCAGTTTGTTTTTTTCAAACGCCTACTGCCAAGCTATGTCCCGCAGACGAACTTAGCCGANATTCGATTTTGCGATTTTGATAGTTTACACGTTTTGAAATCCCCTGAGTCCAAAAAAATGGTTTTTTCAAATGTCTGTCTGTCGTATGTCTGTGCATACGCCTGGAGCCTAAACTACTGGCCGATTTTAACAATATTTGGCATACACATTCAGAAAAAAAACACCAAGGCGAAATGAATTTTAACTCCAAATTTGGGGGCGCCACCCCCCAAATGGCAGATCGGAGTGGATGGAGCCTTCTGTATTAGTTAGCCTACCGTAGTTGTTTACTACAATTGGCAATTGTACAATTTTTGTGAATAATTTTTGTTTTTATCTAGAAAATAAATAAATTACATTTTTATGTTTGTATGATGTATATATATTTTTATAACCTGGGAACTTGATTGAAGAAAATCAATAAATTTAAAAATGATTGGTCATGGGGGGGGGGCGCTTTGCTAAGACTCGCCCCAGGCGCCCAGGACGCCCTGATTTACACCTATGTTATCAAACGAACTTTTCTGATTTTTATTAAATTTGGATAGTTGGTCGAAAAAAACCCACAGATTGTCCCAGATTAATTTCTTAATTCCGTCTTCTCTCAAATAATATCTGACTAAATTGTTGCATTAATTCATGCAAATATCCAAATAAATTTTGATGGATTAAATGCGGGAATAAAGGGAAAAATTAAATAAATTTGAAAATAATAGTTTATAGAAGCAGAAAATCAATAAAGTATACGAAATGGGTAGCGAGGAAGCTACATGTGCCACACAAAATGACAGACTATTATGAAACACGTACCAAAAAATAATATTTATACTTTCCAAATGGTTATCTATATTGTTAACAACTATAAAGTAGTTTTTCTTTTTGCTGCTAAGATTAACAATTGTTTTTTCCTTCATAATGGTATTTCTATACTATAAACTCTGCTCTTTACCTAAGCCCTTCTCGTCCTTTTTTTTAGACACATTGTGGTTTCATTTGACATTGTGTTATTTCTTTGCCTGTCTCTATTGTGCAGGGTATCTTTTCGTCATATCTGCACGCACTGGATCATTTATCTTGAACTGGGAGAGTAGAAGGTGAATACAAGGTTTATAGTGAAGCCGTGTTGCCAGCGCGCTCTGGCGTGTAACGCCCCAAACCCTGTCCCTTTGGGACCGATCCAATATCTCCTATCACGAGAACATTAATCAACTAGCACTATACAATAGTCCTCAATTGTTAGCTAAGGAAGGGGGGAAAAAAAGAGAAAATAAATTGATTCCCTCTATAATTTATTGAATTTATTGTCAATATTTATTTTCTCCTATGCTCTTTCTATATTGCAAAAGCATTCAAATCATAAAACGAGTGTTAATACAAATCAATATCTCGTATTTTATTGATATTTAATTATCTCCACATTTTACTCTCACTTGTATTCATATTACTTCGGCTGAAGCATAGTTTATTTATCACTGCATTATTGTGTTTTTAAATTCATATATCCTTTGTTACCTTTATTAGAAATTATTTTTAAAAAAAATTGTTTTAATAATTTCATGAAAAACATTGAATCACGGATATGTTTTTAGGCAGTGAATCCACATATCTACAAGTTAATGATTTTTCATAAAATGGAGAAAATCAGAACACATCTGTCTAATTGATATAGTAGATGAATCTTTGATGAAAGGTTTAAAATTATAAAATATTAATCAATTTTGATTACTATTTGGTCTGCTCTGATACAATTTTAAAATGTATAATGAATTTGATCCATAGGCGAAATATAGTACTACAATGAATACAAGTAAAAACCAATCTACCTCCTATTTCATTTTAAATCCATGATGGCACAACAATGTTTAACTTCAGTCCGCCTATCGTCAAAACATTGTAACTATAAATTAAAACCAATCGACCTTCTGTTAAATCCTAACTTCCTGTCACGATATTTAAAAGTGTCATTATATTTCATGTTATTTTTTGCGTACAACGTATATTTTTCTGCAATTTTAAAACTTAAACTTAATCGTAATAATATTACTGCGAGGTTCATGTGCGACTGTGCGTGTGCTTATTTTCATAGAATTTTCTTGCGAAGGTATATTAGTAATATTTTTATCTGCTTAAACTGTTTACTTTTAATATTGTAAAATGTATTTGCCGTATAAAAAGAAGCCACTAAAAGTATTCTTTAAAAAAATACGTAAAACATTACTGATAGGGCAAAAATAAAAATATATACCTTTATTCAAATTAGGTTTTCCTTCAATAGAGGAATTATGTTTACCTTATGTAAAAATAATAATTAATTAAAAATTCCTAGAATAATGTAAAACCCAGTTTTAAAGTGGTATATAATTTATTTTTGAAATAATTGTTCAATATTCATTAGTAGTCCCCCCTCCCATTTTTGAATAAAAAAAATAAAAATTATTTTTTA
>KZ651831.1:603145-615866 GCA_001010745.2 Gerris buenoi
CCCCTCTCAATTTTTACAATATGAAAACACTAGAGGTGTAGCTTAAGAATATCTAGGGTTTTTGGAACGAAGTTCCTTATGCCCCTTTCTGTAGCCCGGGAGTGAATCCGAAAAAAAGACCAATATCACCGTCACAAAACAAAGCGTCACGAAATCTACCGATGACAATAACTTGAGTAAAAGTTTGCCAAGTTAGTTCAAATATGGTAAACATGTTCATTTTACCAATACCCAGGCTGAGTTTGTTGGACAACGTTATCCGCCCTAGCGTTCACGCACAACGCTCGCGGAAACGTAAGCTTCAAATTAAAAATTGGAATTTTAGGACGGGAAAAAATTCTAACTCCATCTATTTAAGGATACAAACACTTTTTTTAAAAACAAACACCAACACTGCTATGAAGTGATAAAGATCGCTAAATTTATTAAAGCGGACCTAAACTTTTAAAATAAAGAAAACCACGTTTTTACCGATATCTTTTGTTCAAAAGTAACGATTTTAATCAAACTTCTTACACATCGTCTAAAGTGCAATTGAAACAGGCGTGTAAAATTTCAACCTGATTCAAGCAAAAGTTTTTCAGTGTTGGTAATTTATATTTTATATTATAATATTTTAATTGGAGTAATATGCCAATGGAGTCTGATTGGACAGTTCTTTTCTTCTCTTCAACCATCTGCTTTAACTATAAACTCATCCCAATTAACTTTTTTCTCAATTTACAATACATTATTTATTGCAAGACGCTCTCTTCAAAGATAATAAAAAGTTTTCTTTTAATTTTGCCTTAACTCCGCTTATAGTACAATCAGTTAGGTAGTTATTTTTAATTTTTATTTGTCTCTTTCCTAACTCCACCATGAAGCAGTTAGAATCGTATACTTAGCACTGTGATTTTATAATTTATATTTAATGAAAAGTGTAAGAAACTTCGTTCCTACCGGGTGTCCCGCGACACCACACGTATTTTTTTTTTTAAATGGTTATTTATCAAGTCTAGCAATGAAAAGGAGGATTTTTGCATGTAATAAATAGCCAACTAACTGTTGCGACTCGCAGGGTATTTTATTATTAAAGTGTATCATTTAATCGCTTGGCCTAAATGATAATAGGAAGCCTTGCCACTGATTACTAGCTAGCATCAGCCTCGCGTAAAGCGCGGGGTGAAGGCTTGTATAAATATATAAATAATGAGTGGCGTCCATACTGCATATATATTAATGTGAAAGGAGAATTATTTCGAAGCAAAATCTCAAGATCAGGCGTCTTAATGATATACTTAGTTTTTTTTATGAGAAGATTCATTTTTTATAATTATTTTTTTTTTAAAAAGAAAAGAGATGCACATTAATTTAAAATGAGCTGCTGCAGACAGTGGTAATGGTACGTTATTTAATGTAGTGTAGTGAAACCATCTTTGTTCTGATTGGCACTTAACACGTTACTTTTAAACCCTTTAGATATTTTAAACGCTCACTGACTTTCTCTGCCTTGAATTTTTTTAACTCCTTTTTAATTCTAAAAGAAGGAGGGGGCCGGGTTTGGATGAAACAGAAACCAAATTGAAAGGGGGAGCGTAAGGTTTGGAAGGTTCTTTTGTTCCACGGTTTTGGACTAAAGGTTCACTTATCCCTAAGTATTTGAGCCCTTGACCTATATAACTTTCCTTAGTTGGCACACGGTGGCCGTGGGTGGGTGGTGGGGGACCGAGGCAGAACCCGTCCTGGCCTTCCCCCACCCCTTGCACCGGCCCAAACTCTTTTACCGAATCATTACTGGAGCCACTTCATAATATTCAGCCTCTCCTCTCTTCATGCTTACTTTAAGCTTCATTAGTTTTTATCGTATCTTACATTATGAGTCAATTTGTTTAAAAAAAAGAAAGAAAAAGGTTATTTCTCTCATAAACCATTGTAAGAAATAATAAACGTAATGCATACCAAGTTAAAATAGTTGTAAAGAAGCGATTTAACATTTAGAAATAAAAACAGCCAAAAATACATCTTCGATACATTTAACAACAAGAGTCTGTTTTAACTTCCGGGTCATCCCGTATGATAAATTCTGTCTCCCACATAAATATTGGCAAAACTGTACTTTGTATTCATACATATTTCATATTCGGTTTTATTAAATACGCAGCAGTAAAGCCAAATTTTCAAATAGGTTTCTTTCTGAGTTGCTGGAGAAGTTTTAAAAGTGCTGTCAGAAATATAGATCTTTCTTTAGCCCAAGCAATTCATCACAGAAATTTATAAAAAAAATTATTGGAAATTTGTAATGGATCACTAAAAAAGTCGTTTACAATTCAACAACATAGCTCAAGTGCAATACCTTATTCTTCCTTTCCACAATGAGTTCGTAAAGTTCTTGGCATCGTGGCTATATCAACATGAGATATTTGGCGCTTTTCCACACCCATTAGTCTTAACATTTTCACCTTCCTTCCCTTATTTTAAAACATGCATTTATATTAGTGTATTTCAATACAAACAAAGTTGCAACTGATAAGGCAACTCTATTTGCGGACTCTTCATGCAACATCTTTCTAAGAAATTGTTCCAACTCATCATTGGTGCAATATCATTTATCCTAGACCTCTATTTAACACTTACAAAATCAATTAACACAAAGTTTAAATCATTAGTGACCTTTACCTACACCTCTCCCATCTCCCAGTGCATTTATCAAATAAAGAACAATCAGGTTTTTAATTCTCGTACGAATTTTGAGTGTCAAAAGGATACCATGATTATTTTAAAAAGAAATACTTTCAACAGGTTACCATTTTGGCACTTCTTTAGATTGTTACACCCCTGGAAAAAAAAAAAAAACCAGAGGGGAGTAACAATCTAAAAAAAAATTAAAACAATTTTTTTTCTTTAGAATGTTACTTCCCTTATCAAAACAGGAGTGAGATATTCTTTTGTCCCAAAGTAGATTGGACTAAACATCTCATTTTCTTAATAGTTATTTCGTCAAAGTCATTTTTATTCGAAAACAACGTAGGGGAGTAACAATCTAAAGAAGTACCATAATTTTTATCTACTTACCTTACCCCTCTTATAATATAAACATATATTTATGGCCACATTTTATCAAATATCACAATGCTAATGCCACAAATACACATAAATATACACAAAAACAACATTTATTCCTGTGGCGTCTAATATAAAGGATTTCTAAGGATGGTAGTACAGTGTTTCTCCTATTCCACATTCAACAAGGTTTTCGTCATCTTTACTATTCAATGCGGATGCCCCTACCCAAGTTCCTTTTTATTCCGATCGATTCCAACTGTTTAATTTTTTTTTTTTTTTTAAATTAGAACTACAACATCGTTGAACAAAAGTGAGTAAACTCGAAAAGATTGATAGAAAAATAGAAGAAAACTTGATAAAAATACATTTAGAAGAACTGCCTCTTAAGTGAATTATTCGAGAAATATGAAGAAAATATATAAAGTGAAGAAAGAAGAGAGTGAGATAAGTTATTGAGCCAATCAGTTAATCCTTTGGTAGGCTGCCAGATCCTTCCTTGCACCACCAACACAACTCTCCAAACTCTACTTAATTTTTCATTATTTTTTTATTCTCTTTTAAAAAAAGGAGTAGAGAGAGAGGAAAAAATTGAATTCCTTTTTTTTCCTTTTCTGTTTTTGTCTTTTGAAGTGAAACTTTTTCACACCTCCGAGATAAACGGTTGAGAGACTTGAAGACATTAATTTCTTAGTATTCTAGTTTTTTTTTTTTGTTTTTTTTTTATCTCTTTGAGGTAAGTCACCATTTCTTGTCCAATTATCTCTTGTTCTATAAAGACTACAAAAGAAAAAAGAGTAGTTTTTAAGTGCCTCGTCTTTTCGCAAACTATTTTAGTAACTGGCTTTTTTTTTAATTGTTTAAATTGAAAGTTTTTTCGTGTGATGAATTTTTTATAAGACGATAGACAGAAGAAGTGATAAAATATAAAGATAATATTTACACAGTTAACTCTTTTTTTGTCCAACAAGTGTCAAGTGTAAGGAGTAATTAAAAAGAATTTGATAGTTATAGATGACAAATAGTCAGTAATTATTATTATTCTAGTATAAAATAAAGGCAAAGGACACACAATCTATCTCAAATTTCTTTTTCACATCGATTGAAAGCAGAACATGTTCATTACAGGATTATTATTAGTCACTTTACATATTACATACAAGACGATGTTTGTTGAAAACGTGCATTAGCCAAATGTGACATGAACCTAGATAATTTTTGGTGTTTGAATTTTCTTCTAAAGGGAGTATCGACTTTGAAGAGTTGTCATTTGGTGGTAGTTTATTTTAGCAGTCTTTACCTTTCCACTATGCAATAGAAGTTTGAGAAAAATGGTCAATTGTGCTGGAGATCTTTTCATTGTTTATTATTGGTGGTTAGAGTTCCAGGAAGAACATTTCCTTATGTGTATAAAAAAAAAATCAGAGGGGAGTAACAATCTAAAGAAGGTATACGGTATGTTCTTCTTTAGACTGTTACTCCCCTTATAAATAAGAAGTGTGATATTCCTTCATCCCAAAGTACAAATTAATATCTTTCCTAAGTGTTTTTCTTTTATTTTGAATTATAGGTATGTTAAGCATAAAATGGGGTAATCTACTGACACTTTTCCAAATGTTTTATTGACTTTATTTAAAATAAAAGTTTCGAAAAATTAATGACATTAGTTGGAATGAATTTGTAAAAAATACAAATTAGCCTCTTTACATACCAATAACTTCTTTATGTTATATAATTATAAGAAAAAAGTTCATTAACATTTCGAGGGAAAAATAACCTTTTTGTTGTTGAAACAACGAGCTTTTCATAGTAATGTTTATAAAAGGCAGTTAAATCGTTAAACTTCCCAGCCTTTTGTTTCTCTATTGTGTAAGTTTTACAAGAAAAAAATGGAGGACCCAGATAATTACGACTTTTAGGTTTACCCGGTAGAATTTCCCTTCAGCACTTAGTACTTGTTAATTTTAATCAAATAAACTTTTATTAGTTTTAGGGAAAAAGGGTTGAAAGTAAATTTATCATCATAAATAAAGTTAAAACGGTAACAGGTAATTTTAAGAGGTACAGCACTATTAGAAGAATTTAAAAGAGGAAGGTAGAAAATTACAAGCAGTTTTAAATAACGGGCATCCAACCTGAAGACACCTCTGAGTTAATAAAATGAAGCTATAAACTTGGAAAGGGCTTCCCATTAATGTCTAGGCTTTGAGGTCGTAAATATCATATGCTTTCTGAGAAAAGCCCTTACACAGCCAACTAGAGCTCGATCCAATTGAATTATCCACTTAGTCTAAATCAGCCTTACTACTAGAACTCAAGTTAATTTTGAAAAAATAAAGATAGCCGATTTTACACAAATATCATTTAAATTTAACCGTTTAACTTAACTCATTCAAGAATTAAACTGTCTCAATTCGTATCGTATTTTTGAATTCTAATTGTCTTATTTTTTAGTGGAAATAGCTTATAATATGGTCAAAACATTCTTTCTACTTTAATTAAATTTTATTAATTATCTCTATTCCTTTTGACATTTTAGTGTCTTGGATATGGCACATAAACTCGAAAAGCGTTACTAAAAATCGACACCAAAAAGCGTTACACGTGTAACAGGGAGTTAGGATGACATAGGAGGTATACAATCAAGTCTGCCCGCATTCGGTATAGGGTCTAGCCCAACCGATTTACTAAGTATAACCTAATTGATAGGTAGGGCAACATTTCGACCCCTCGTTGGGTTGTCTTCAAGCTAAAAACCACATTTATTGTCAGTATCTGCAGTAAATTTGCTATATTTTTTAGCATAATGCATTCTTAATTTGTTTCTATAAATACCTGATATATTAGTATCTCATTCAGTTCTTGCTATAAATTCTTATTTAAATAAAATCGGAATAATTATTTTAAAAAAAAAATAAATAAATAAAAATAAAATCTGTCTTGAAAAAATTATCTTATCGAAATAATTAATTATTATTTTAGGGATTGACAATAACCACTAAGGTTTGATTATAAAGAATTTACAGCATGAACAGGCTGAGATAGAAATCTTCTAGTTAGGTATAAGTAAAAAGCGATTCTCAAAATATCGAAAACTTACTGTAGTTACTGACAATAAATGTGGTTTTCAGCTAAAAGATGATCCAAAGAGGAGTCGAAATGTTGCAAAAGAAAGCCTTTATTTTTTCCTTTAGACTTTAGACTATACCACCAATGATAAATAATACAAGGAAACAAACCGTATTATTTAAAGTTTTATTTAAGTCCCCGATATCTTCGATGAGAAAGAATAAATTGGATAAATATATTATAATTTATTGGAGACTACAATATTTCATGCATTATATTTTAGTAAAATAATGTTCAATAAAGTTTAAGCTTCAAAGGTGTTGCGTAGGAACAATAATTAGAGGAAACACAAGACGATGTTTTTTTTCTATTAAAAAATATATTTCAATTAATTAATAGACTGCCATTTAGTGTGGTACATAGCTTCTTCGCTTCCTATCATGTACTTTATTGTTATACTAACATTAACATTATTGTTAAATCACTTTATTTTTATATTGTTTATTTTCTAAAAACTATTAATAGTTATAGCGATCTTTAACACAACATAGAGGTGTCACTGTTGGTTTTACTAAAACAAGTATTTGAAAAAAATGTTTGTCTCATTGAATAGATG
Organism: Gerris buenoi; assembly: GCA_001010745.2. Lineage (NCBI taxonomy): Eukaryota > Metazoa > Arthropoda > Insecta > Hemiptera > Gerridae > Gerris > Gerris buenoi. The sequence continues at coordinate 609,873 of KZ651831.1, forward strand.
AAGTTTGATTTTTTTCCCGGCCTAAAATTCCAATTTCAAATTTGAAGTTCACGTTTATGTGAGTGTCACGCGTGAACGTTTGGACGGATAACCTTGTCCAACGATCTCGTCCTGAGCATTGGTAAAATGAACATGTCTACCAAATTTCATCTAAATCAGTCAAGAATTACTCAAGTTATCGTCGGACGTTTCAAAATTCGCGGACACACAGACCGACAGACAGACAGACACGAGACCAAAAATGTTCCCTGATGTCTGAAATGGATTTCTGTCTTGGAATTTTTAAAATCGGAGACATAAAAGTTTTTCGTTCTCAGAAGTGAACACAATGCTTCCGTTACCTTTGGTAAGCTCGGAAGCAATACAAAGAAACAGTCTCTCCACGGAAAATAATTCTTGTTTGTTTCTCAAAGCAGTTTTCGGCTGCGTAAGAGTCTTACGTTTGTCAACGACATCGTATATAACTCGCCCACAACATATTTTTTATAGTGTAACTTTAGTTCTTCCAAAGTCGGCTCTGATAATGGCTTTGTAAAAGCCGACAGCTGATTTGATAAATAAACAAGAATTATTTTACGTGGAGAGACTGATTCTTTGTATTTACATATTAAGATGACCTCTATAAACGCTCTTATTTCTCAAGCATATTTCAATTATTTCTTTCATTCTACAACTCTCTGAGTTATGTGACTAACTTCTGATATACTCTGATTTTTATTTGAAAGGGGGTTGTTCTCATAACGAAGAATAAACTTTATTTTACTTTCAAATCACGAGATTCATCCTTTTTTATTATTATTATTTTTTTTTTTTTTTTTAGATGAAACTCTTTTTTTCTTCAAATTCCGGAAACTTCTCCAGTTTCCGGACTAAAAAATAAATAAAAAAAACTTTAAAAAAAATATGTTGAGGGGAAACGCTTGTTCTTTCCTTTAGTGTTCTATATACAAAGTCTATCATGCATTGCATACGTGACGTGCTTGATGCTTCACTAACCCTTTCAAGCTTTTTCTCTTTTCTTATATTGCATGTTGCATGCAAAGTGTCAAAATATATATTTACATATATATGTATAGTTCCCTCTTCTACTATTTTCTTTTCCTTATCACTTTTTTTAGTATTCCGAAAAAAAGGAACATTTACTTTTATTTGAATGTTAAGAAAAGGTTGTTTGGAAGTAAAAAAGGTATTTGAAGGCGGTAGGTAAACATGATATTGTCGCGAGGTTTAGATACGTGTTAGACCGTACTACAGTTTGCGATTTGATGAAAGTATTTTTATGAGAGTTTTGCTTCTAGTACCAAACACCTTTATATTGATTACCGAGGCTCAGTACGCCTCACCTAACTCGAAATTCCATTCCCAACACTAAGTTACTAAGAGTAAAGGTTGTTTCCTTTTTTTGTTAAAACCCCCCAAAAAATTCTGAAGGTGGAGTCATCCTTCTGAGAAGATTAACTCCTTTCTTTTTACTCTTTTACTCTCAAGTTTTATCTTCTCTTATATACATTCTTCAGCCTTCTTCAAGACATTTTCCATTCTTAGAAAAGAACTTCCTTGAGGTTTTTCCTCCTTCTTTTTGTTTTCCGTGACCAGGAAGGATTTTCTTCTCTTTTTTTTCGTTAAGAGAGCTTTTAAGCAACTTGCAGACTTAACATACAAGTAAAAAGGAAACTTCTAACGGTGTAGTTAGTAATGGTATGAGGACACAAGGAAAAAAAAACCCCTCATAGTGTTTTAAAAGCAAAAAGGGAAACAGTCTTTTATGATAACTCCCCTGGCACTGAGGCATTGTTTTTAATACCCCTTTTTTCTAATATAAGGGATTTTTGGGTTAAAATTTCCATGTTTTTATAAAAAGACAACAAAGTGATGTCACACCATATGTTTTTATTTAGATTTTCATTAATGTTTCACAGGAGGAGGGGTTCTAACATGAAAGCAATTCTCAAACCTTTAGTAAAACTTTAAAGCCAAAGGATCATAATTAGCTAAAGATCAAATAGTTATTAAATTTATTTTGAATTTGGATAAAATTTACTTTTACATATTTTATAATATATTAAAAAATTAATAATAATTTTATTTCATATACCTACATATTTTATACAAAATAGTATCGTAAATGATGTAGAATTTTATAAATTAGCATTTAGTTTTTATTATAAAAAAAAGTATTTAGTAAGTTTGCCATTTAAAATTTGGTTTTCAGAAAAAAAGTTGCATAAATAGGTAATATTTAATTTTAGACAAAGAATATTACACTAGGCTGGAGGGTTTATTTGGAATAAAAGTCCTCCGAGTGAAATATATTTATTTCATCAGCTATCGCCCAGGGAACCTGACCTTCTTCAATGATCTGATCTACAAAGCATACATCTTCGCAGTGATCTACAAATGGTACATATACATATTAATGGGGAAAACAACGCAATGCTTTTGAATTACATGGGGTAAATATTATAAAATTTCTACAAATTATTACAAAAAAAATAAAAATTATGTCCGCTCAAACAAAATTGATTTCTAAGCAAAATTGCATATCAAAATATAGTATTTATTTAAAGAATAAATTAAAGTCACAGGTTACCTTTAACACTTAAATAATAAAATAGGAAACATAACTATATAGGATTGCACATAATGTCCTAGTGGGTGTAAAGTGAATGAGTGAGGTGTAGAAAATCAGGTAGGATATATATNAAATAACTTCATTAATCAACAATTTTATAACAAAAAAATATCATTTATAAAAGATACACTTAATAAAAATATTAATTTAAATCAAATTATAATTATTATTAACTACGGGAAACAGACAGAGAAAAACAAGCTCCTGCGCCGGGGTTAATAAAAATAATTACCCTAACAAACTAATTAAAAAACTACTCCAAAAACACAATAACAACTCCCAAAATACGACCCCTCCCGTATTAGCCAAATGCAAATACAACATTTCCAATAATAATACTTAATTCTAAAAAGTAAAAAAAAAAAAATGTATAAACCAAGTAGAGAAATTAGGTAGTAATATGCGTCTTGTCTTGATTCTAAAGACCATAATAGGGTGAGATAGTTAGGATTTTTTTTTAAACTATAAAGCAAAGTCCTTAAAGCCTTAACTAAGGTCATTATGAACTTATACTTGAAGGAGATGTTTAAAAGTTTGAATAGCCTCTGTATGAGATAGTATAATGAGGGTGGAGTTGTTTCATTATGTGGGGCCTAGGGTTTGTTTAGAGAAGAATGATTAGAAAGGCAAGGCATGAACCCACCGGTTGCTTCCTGGACTCGTTCTAAATGGAAAAACTTTGTACAAAACTTCTCAAGTGCATAGGTCAAACTTGCTCTTTGATCTTTCCTAATTTAACTAACTTTCTTACTATAACCTTTAACTTAATACTTATAAAATGGAAAACAAGTGATAAACTAGGTGTAGCTTCGTCAGTAAACGTTGCAAAAGGTTAAAATAAAATAATCCAAATTACAATTATCAATAACTACGGGAGACATACAGAAAAAAATACACCCCCGCACCGGGAATCGAACCACGGGACCTCCTATTAATCCGTACAGGTGCTCTTGTAAGAGCAATAGGAGGTCCCGTGGTTCGATTCCCGGTGCGGGGGTGAATTTTTCTCTGTATGTCTCCCGTAGTTATTGATAATTGTAATTTGGATTATTTAACATTTAATATTTCCGTAATAATAAAACTACCAAAAATTTAAAAAAGGTTAAAATAAGATTACTTCCTTTAATCCGTACAGGTGCTCTTGTAAGAGCAATAGGAGGTCCCGTGGTTCGATTCCCGGTGCGGGGGTGTATTTTTCTCTGTATGTCTCCCGTAGTTATTGATAATTGTAATTTGGATTATTTAACATTTAATATTTCCGTAATAATAAAACTACCAAAAATTTAAAAAAGGTTAAAATAAGATTACTTCCTTTAATCCGTACAGGTGCTCTTGTAAGAGCAATAGGAGGTCCCGTGGTTCGATTCCCGGTGCGGGGGTGAATTTTTCTCTGTATGTCTCCCGTAGTTATTGATAATTGTAATTTGGATTATTTAACATTTAATATTTCCGTAATAATAAAACTACCAAAAATTTAAAAAAGGTTAAAATAAGATTACTTCCTTCTTAACAATCGGTTTGCTTAAATCCTTAAATAAATAACACCCTCGACCTAGCGTTTAAGTTTCATAGATGATAACTTAGTGCACTAAGTTCTAGAAATATCACTTACAGTAAGATTAACTAAAGTTTTGACTTTTGACAGAGCGGGAAAATCCGTTGGGGACCAATGAGAAGTCTGGATTTTGAATTCTAGAAGGTCGCGCCAAATAGGCAAACAAAAATGTCACCAGCCCCACCCCTTCTACAGGCCTAGTGGCTTTATTTTTTTCATAATTTAGGTTGGCCAATCTGAGTGTCAAAAGTCAAAACTTTAGATAATCTGACTGTATGTTTTGTACTTTTACTCCCAAGCTTACCGAAGGCAACAGAAGCTATGTGATCATTCTGAAGAACGAAAATGTTTTATGTCTAATTTAAAAAATTCCAAGACATCCGTTTCAGATATCAGAACATTTTTAGTTCCGTGTCTGCCTGTCTGTCTGTTTTTCACTAAATTTTCTCGATCTGTCATATTATCTTAAATATACACGTTTTTTTAAATTAAAATTGTGTGATGGGTGGGTCATAATTAGCTAATTGTTGGTACATATTAGTTTCAACATTCACCCCCAATTTTTTTCTCTTTTGAGGTATTGGAGAACCTTCCTATTAATATTTGTGACTATTGATATAACTGCGCATGTCATACAAAACAGTACATGGTATTGTCAGAGGATCGATGGGACCGTACAGTGAACGGTTCGCAAACGATCCCTGCCCAGGTTGAAACAGTTTAGCGGACGGTACGAAACACTGTCACAAGTTGGGTTGGAACGGCTTTTATCCATTGCGCATGCCCATGACGATCCCGCGGACGGTACAATGCTTGGTTGAACAAACCTATTATTTTAGTTCCTGTTAGAAATCTCACTTATATTTTTGTGGAGGTAGAATTTTATTTCATTCTTCAGATGGCTAATACAAGTAGCTTTTACCGTTATCTTTATTATTAAAGTAGCGAAATAAGTCTGATGAATTATGGATACTTGAATAAGCATCCAATCCTCCAGTTTTTTTTTTTTTTTTATGTAATTACTTATTGAAAATGCTTATTGGCATTAGGTAATTTAAAGAAAACCCCAGTTTTTTCTTTCTCTTAGAAAAAAGAAGGGAAGTATTGGAATTGGATAACATTTTCAACTTAAGGGTTTTAACATACTTACATGTGGCAAGCATTCCTAAATAATATATTACTTTTTTTAGACTGATTTTTGTATCTACTCTGAGCCTTCGTGTTAGTGCACGGTAATTTTAGAACCTTACAATGAAATAACATTAAATGTAATATGGCTTTTTTTCTTTATAGACAAATCAGCTGATCAGACTCTAGGGTTTCTATCAGTGTTACCGTCTAACAATATTTGTAGCATTATATAAAATTTGATCCTAAATTTTTATCATACGTGTTTTGTTTAATTATGTAACGTAAACTAACTACGATACCGCAATTTATTATTTTTCACCTAAAATTAATTATAAGAAGAGTGAAGGAGATTTGTTAGAATAAAAGTCCGTGTGTGTTGTTTACTTTTTTACTTTCTCATATAAAGAGAAAGTATTGTGATGGCGCGAAAATTCGATTTTGAGATTTTGATGGATTTACACGTTCTAAAGTACCCTGAGTCCAAAAAAGTGGTTTTTAAAAAATGTCTGTCCGTCGTCTGTCTGTCTGTCTGTCTGTCTGTGCAGACGCCTGGAGCCTAAACTACTGGGCCGATTTTGACGAAATTTGGCATACACGTTCAGAAAAATCTTACCCCAAGGCGAAGTCGAGAAATGAATTTTAACTCCAAATTTGAGGGCGCTACCCCCCAAAAACT
>KZ651831.1:616046-632021 GCA_001010745.2 Gerris buenoi
ATACACCCTTATAATTATATGAATATAAGTTAATGGATGGCTGCAGAGGTGTAGACAAATTTGTAGATCAAATCAGCATTACGAAACGTTTCAACTTTATTCTAAAGTCATCTTCAGTCGTTAAACTTACAAACTTTTTTTCAAAAAGCTACAAAATAAGAATTAAAATTACAAATTAGCTAATGCAAAATTTTACAATAATAATAATTCTACTTGTAATCTTAGTTCCTTTTTTTAAAAAACAATTATTATAATTATTTAAAATTGGAGTGAAGTAAACCCATAATATCAGATTTAAATCTAATATTTACAAAACAAAAAAAAAAAAAATTGATTACTACTTACAAATCCAGCCTGTAGTTGTTAACACAAATTATTTTTATATTTTTTTTTTTTTTCTAACTCCATTACAGTAGAGTGAGTCAAGTTGAAAATTTAACAATGAATAAGTCAATATGTAAAAATTACGTTCACATGCATTATAACAAATTGAATAACAAAAATTAAAATGTAACAATTAGGTAATATTTTGACTGTAACAGTGAAATAAGAAAGGAAATTCAAACAAAGACTATAACAAAATGATAACATTTATCACTGAGAACATTCAGTGATATAATATTACTTTACATTAAGATTTATTAAGTTAGATAACTAAAAACTTATTAATAAATCATTATTATACAAAACTAGCTTAAGTATTAAAAATAAAAAACTAATTTTTGAAAATTATAACAAAAATCAAAAATTAGTTTTTTATGTTTAATACTTAAGCTAGTTTTGTATAATAATGATTTATTAATAAGTTTTTAGTTATCTAACTTAATAAATCTTAATGTAAAGCATAAGGGTGTATCATAAGTAAATTAATACTTATAATTTAATCATAAACAGATAAATTCAATCAACTAATACAAGACACAAACAATTATACCTAAATACAAAAAACAAAGATAATATTTGACCAAAGAGACCCCAGACTTAAAAGACAAACACAACATAACAAATTAATTAATCTTTTAGACAAAGAAAAAATAATTAATTTCCCAACTAAAAAATCTTTGACAAATTACATAGCAGTTCCCCCTACAATATATGCTCTTCTCAAAATTCACAAAAACCCTGTTTCTTATAGACCCATAGTATTTGTATAAACTCCCCTTCTTACAACCTATCCAAATTTCTCTCAAACTTTTTATCTCCTTTTAGGAATAGCTATAATTTTAATATGTTTAACGCATATCAACTTATTGATCTAATCAAAGATATTCCCGACCTAGATCCAAATGATTCCCTTATCTCACTTGATGTCCAATCTCTTTTTACGTCCGTTCCCCTTGACCTAGCTAAAGACCTCACCAAGTCCCTTTGCCCTAAAATTTTCACCCACCCAAATTTCTAAACCTCAGTTTTATGAAATAGTAGATTTTTGCCTTGACTACACTTATTTCTCTCAACAACAACGTCATTTATTTACAAAAAGAAGGTCTCCCCATGGGCGACCCTCTACCACCTGATATTGTCCTAGATAAAGTATTCTTTGATATCATACCTCAAAAATGTTGATGATAGGTTATTCGTAATTATCAAAGACCACTTACCCTACCTTCTTAACAGCGTTAATAACTACCATCCCAACTTCAAATTCACCATAGAATCCGAAGAGAACGATGCCCTTCCTTTTGTTAACATAAAAGATAATTAAAACTAATGATAACAAACTAACATATCACCACTACACTAAACCCACTTATTCAGGTAGACTCCTCCATTTCTATTCACACCAACCATATTCTTACAAAATAGACTGGGCAAATAACTTCATTAATCAACAATTTTATAACAAAAAAATATCATTTATAAAAGATACACTTAATAAAAATAATTACCCTAACAAACTAATTAAAAAACTACTCCAAAAACACAATAACAACTCCCAAAATACGACCCCTCCCGTATTAGCCAAATACTACACCCTACCCTATATAAAACACACCACTGAACAAATTCAAAAATTGATTCAACCTTACGATAATAATTAAACAGACCCAAAAAAATCTACCACCTTAAAATCATATTTGTACTCAAAACTAAAAGATCCCATCCCTCCTATACAACAAAGTAACGGCATATACCAACTAAATTGCAAACAATCTCCTGCCTCATATATAGGAAAATCTTCACAACAATTCAAAAACAGATTTGATCAACATATCAAAGACAGAATCGATTTTCGAATCTGAACGCAGTCTTATACTGTAGCAAACAACGGTTTTAAAATTATTTTCTCGAGTCATCATGAAGATATGAGTTTAAAAAATTAGCAGTAATATTATCTAGGATCAAGATACTTTAAAGTTATTTGTAAAACGAGAAATCTAATGTTCTGTACATTACAGTATTGCAAACTATAGATTTACACGACATTTACTGCTGTAGATTTCATCTACCCACGTCGGATATACTAGATGTTGAATGCTCACTCTGATTGAAGTAGAGAGTTGTCAGTTTTTGGCATCGTATCAAAATATTTCACAGTCCAACTGACATATATAATAATCTTTCTCTACTAATTCTTCTTGATGTCTCATATCAAAAATAAATATACATATTGTCCCACATCTTATATCAGCCTGTAGTTTTCTTTAATAATATTTCTTCTTTTTTATTGGGTTTATTTATTATTTTAATGCAATCTATCGAGTTATTATTATAGATTTAGTTTTTCTTTAAATTTTTCGTCGGAAACATAATATTTTAGTTGATGGTCCATTTCTAGTTGGATTTCTTAATGTTTGGATAATATTTTAGTTGATGGTCCATTTCTAGTTGGATTTCTTAATGTTTGGATAATATTTTAGTTGATGGTCCATTTCTAGTTGGATTTCTTAATGTTTGGATAATATTTTAGTTGATGGTCCATTTCTAGTTGGATTTCTTAATGTTTGGATAATATTTTAGTTGATGGTCCATTTCTAGTTGGATTTCTTAATGTTTGGATAATATTTTAGTTGATGGTCCATTTCTAGTTGGATTTCTTAATGTTTGGATAATATTTTAGTTGATGGTCCATTTCTAGTTGGATTTCTTAATGTTTGGATAATATTTTAGTTGATGGTCCATTTCTAGTTGGATTTCTTAATGTTTGGATAATATTTTAGTTGATGGTCCATTTCTAGTTGGATTTCTTAATGTTTGGATAATATTTTAGTTGATGGTCCATTTCTAGTTGGATTTCTTAATGTTTGGATAATATTTTAGTTGATGGTCCATTTCTAGTTGGATTTCTTAATGTTTGGATAATATTTTAGTTGATGGTCCATTTCTAGTTGGATTTCTTAATGTTTGGATAATATTTTAGTTGATGGTCCATTTCTAGTTGGATTTCTTAATGTTTGGATAATATTTTAGTTGATGGTCCATTTCTAGTTGGATTTCTTAATGTTTGGATAATATTTTAGTTGATGGTCCATTTCTAGTTGGATTTCTTAATGTTTGGATAATATTTTAGTTGATGGTCCATTTCTAGTTGGATTTCTTAATGTTTGGATAATATTTTAGTTGATGGTCCATTTCTAGTTGGATTTCTTAATGTTTGGATAATATTTTAGTTGATGGTCCATTTCTAGTTGGATTTCTTAATGTTTGGATAATATTTTAGTTGATGGTCCATTTCTAGTTGGATTTCTTAATGTTTGGATAATATTTTAGTTGATGGTCCATTTCTAGTTGGATTTCTTAATGTTTGGATAATATTTTAGTTGATGGTCCATTTCTAGTTGGATTTCTTAATGTTTGGATAATATTTTAGTTGATGGTCCATTTCTAGTTGGATTTCTTAATGTTTGGATAATATTTTAGTTGATGGTCCATTTCTAGTTGGATTTCTTAATGTTTGGATAATATTTTAGTTGATGGTCCATTTCTAGTTGGATTTCTTAATGTTTGGATAATATTTTAGTTGATGGTCCATTTCTAGTTGGATTTCTTAATGTTTGGATAATATTTTAGTTGATGGTCCATTTCTAGTTGGATTTCTTAATGTTTGGATAATATTTTAGTTGATGGTCCATTTCTAGTTGGATTTCTTAATGTTTGGATAATATTTTAGTTGATGGTCCATTTCTAGTTGGATTTCTTAATGTTTGGATAATATTTTAGTTGATGGTCCATTTCTAGTTGGATTTCTTAATGTTTGGATTTGTTTCGCTTGCTTACTTATTATTGATGATGATGATTAAAGAAACAGAATGAATTATCAGATCCCTGCATTAATACACTGCAGTCTGTATAGGAGTTAGCTAAAAACTGACATTTGACCGATAAATTGTACATTAAGACCTAAAATATTATTTAAGTGCATGGAGCTGCATTATAACATAAACACTTATCCATCCTAATTAGTCCAGGAAATGAAGCATTTTGGCTTGCAATTCTTTCGTCCTACATCGATTTACTTGAAATTTTGACATTAGGTAGGGAATAGCCCAAGGATCAAAATCTATATCATGCCGGGGGGCGCTAAGACCCTGGGGGTAGTTGCCACCCTATCTCGGGGGTGGAATTTTTCCCATTTTTTTAACCACAGGAATCGATGGAAGAACTAATTCTAAGTAAAAAATGTTCTATAATTTTTTTTGTAAAATTAATATTCGACGAAAAATGTAACGTTTTTGGTCGGTCTTTCTCAAATATCTCGAACAATTAGCATTTTATCAAAAAAAACTGTAGATAACAAAATTGTAGCCTATAAAAAAACAAAAAATATCCTTATTTTATAATTCCTGTACCAGCAATAAAGACCGAGCTACTGTTTGTTAACTGTTAGCTTTTGTTCGCCAAATGCTACATTAGAGAGATTCAGAGCCAAATAGAGATAAAACTGTGCATTGTATAAGGAAAACTTATAAGAATTTTTTTTAAGTCCATAAAAAGACCTTTCTTCCCCCCCCCCCAAAAAAAAAAAATCACAGTAAACAAGAAGTAATAAGGGAAGATTTTCCGATTTTCAATTTTTCCTCCTTAGATTTTTTTTTTAAGAGAAAAAGAATAAAAAATCTAAGTTGTTTTTTTCTAAATTATAAATTATTGACAGTATCTTAATAAATACAGGGTGTGGTAACATAACTTCCTTTTCTAAAGGCCCCCATATACGGTCAAACTTTTTGACCGTGTATGGAGCTGTTTGATGTTTGCGCAAACATGGTGTTTAACTAAATTTGGCCGGCGTCAGGTTTGCGCAAAATGTTTTTTGTGTATGGGGGCCTTAAAATGTGCACAATTCAGGTTGTAAATGTCGCAGCGATGTAGTCTGATTCGAGAGACGGGATTCTAAAGTTTTGTTCTCCACCCCGGTCAGTCGCCAAAATAGTTTTTCACTATTTTACCTCAGGGTATAATGTTTTAAACATGTATCCCAAATTAAATCGAAATCATCCTAAGTTTAAGCTTTACATATCTGAACATACTAGTGCCTTTTTTTTAACATAAAGGACCTGAAAACGTGAAAATCCATCAAAATAGCAAAATGGAATTTTGCGTCACCACAATTACTTTCTCTCTACATATACTTTACTATTCATACGNAAAAATTGTCGTGATAAAAGGCTGTCTACGGAAAAATCTAGGCTGATTTTTTTTGTGGATCACATGGAGGATCACATTTTTGGGAACATCCATACGGCACGGCGTGGCGGAAGTACGGGGTACAATAGTCAAAATAGTACAAACCCTTCATCATGAATGTTGTTGGAAAGCTCTTTGAGAGCACAGTAATTGTTGTTATAAACACTTTTGTCATATTTTTATTTAAGAGGGGGATAAAATGGGAAAACAGGAAAAAATGGTTGTTAGTTGCACATTTAATTCTTTGGATACAAATGGTACCGAGGTATCAGAAAGACTCATGAATTAACTTGCTAAAATGAAGAAGCTGAGTCAGAAAAATGATTCAAAAATTGAACTAGAGGAAAAAAATAATTTCACCCCTCCACCCCATTTGTCTTCTAAATGATTGATCAGGAGAAAAAGTAAAAGTAGGCAGAAAAATAAGGATTGCCAACTTAATTATTTCATGAAAAGTAGAGAAGTGGCTAATGTAGTAAAATTGTTGAAATCAGCTTGGCGACACTGTTTTTGGACTTAATTTATTATCGTTTTTAAACCTGCATCTAATAAACCTTCTATTTGAATTTAATTGCAGTCATTATTTGTTTTTGCTATCACAGAAGCTATTATTTTGTGCTTTTATTATTATACAGAAGCCATTATTAAAAGTGGTAACAATTTTTGTTTTATTTCGTTCAATTTTACTTTTTTCGTATTTATATCTATTACAGTAGTTTTTAAGGATTGCAATGTTGTAAGGGGTGGTTTTTAAGGAATAAAAATTTGCTAAATAATGAAATTGATAATATTTTAGGCAGTTACATTTATAATTTAAGAACTCAGTCACGAAATCAATTTTTTGGGTAATTTTCTTAATTTTTAATTAAGCTTCAATAGGGGTTGATTTATGAGGGTTGAAAAGTTGCCATATGACTTTGTACATATTTTAACCAACAGCGTTCTTAAATTAAATCAATATGATAAATTAATAATTTTTTAAGATAAATATATCTTTTTTTTTTACATTAACCTCTAACAAGTGTTGATTTTTTGAAGGGTAGAAATATTGTGTTCTTAAGCATAAAACAATCATTATTCAACTAATCCAAACTGAATTTTACCCATCTTAAGCTTTAAAATGTTACTGTATAAGTTTTGACAATTGGGGTAGTTTTCACCCCTAAAAAATTTTCAGCGCCCATCGGCTTCATATAGATTTTGAAGTAGAGGGTAAGATGAGCCTAATTCCAAATTGTTATGCAAATCTATGCAGCACGATCAAATTGCAAGGTTTTCCCATTTATTGAGTTTCATTTACTGGACTAAATATTAAATACATCTTTGTAAAAAGACCCAAGCTAAACTTCCATATTATTTTAAAATAGTTTATAAGACATTTCATAGCTTTAATATCAAATTATTTTTAGTTATTAAAATCGTTATGACGGAAAAAACAACTAAATAACATGTAAAACTAAATATTTTGTAGATCTTACCAATATTACAGTCATAATAAAACTTTTAATATTTTGACAATTTAACTCATTACACAAATTACACCATTAAATAAGTAAAAGAACATTTTACAGATTGTTGCGCAAATTGCTTATTGAAGTTACATCAACAGCATAAGCATTTTTTATGCTTAACGAAATATGCTAATACTAAATTTAGACAATGTCGTTTTATTTTAAATATTTTAAACCAATTACCAATTTACAGTGTTAAAAACCAAAATATAAATAAAATGGTTGTGCATGAAATCTCACGTAAAAAGGTTTTTGCTGGTATTGTCAACATAAAATTGTTAATAATTGGTAAGGGAGCTGCCGATAAAAAAAGAACTCAGTGGACGACAAAACTTTGAAATAAATTAATTTTCCTAGGGCCAGTTAATCAGATCATATTGCTATTATTTTTTTGTGGCCCAGCAGACCGCACATTTTGAATATTGTTAGTATCAGCAGGGATATAGTATGGCGCGCACAAAATGTTTATGTTTTTTGACGAAGTGGCGTGGAAAACAAGAGTTATATTTTTTTTGGCAATCTACTCTTTAATACCTTTTATTTGATTATCAACTCAAAATTAAAAAAAAAATCGCGTGGCATGCATTATCCACCATTTTGGATTTAAACAGCTGATAATTTGGAGTTCGTTATATTTTTCCTGTGAGCCCATCAAAAAGATCTTTAATATTTCGGGAAACTTGAAATCTACAACGCCAAAGGAGTTATCAATGGATTATTACCTTTATCATATAATTCACCGTCCGAAAAACACTGTCGTGAAAAACATTAACCAAAACCGAATCCGGCCTTAAATTTTTTCTTGTATGTATGTACGTGTGTATGATTGTCGGCACCATTCCGACTTTATTGGCGAAAAATTGGCTAAACGAAATAGATTAATTTTTTTTCAGAGGTGAGTGTAAACATGTTGCGTTTGATTTAGGCTCGGTTTCATCGAAAAATGTTGTGGGCGAGTCATAAGATGTCGAAGGCTAACGCAAGACGGGGGTAAATTGGTTTAGGGGTAATAGGGTATTAGTTAGAGTAAATACTACGATAATAACTAAGAGCTGAAAAAAGGTTTTCTTAATAGAAGTGCTAATCATTACACTGTATACTATGTTTGAGCAAACTAATCTTTCAATTTGTTGATTGATAATAATACTATTATAAATGCCAATAGTTAAAGTCATGTATGTATCTTAATTTGAGAAATTCAATTTTTAATTTTTTTTTTTTTAGTATTCATATTACGGAACGTTTAAATTTTAATTAAAATAAAATTATAATAACTACCTATTTACAACGGGAGACAGAAAGAGAAAAATAGACTTGAGCACCTGGATTCGAACCACGGGCCTCCTTTATTTCCATTTCCAGTAAAGACGCTCTAGCCAACTTAGCTATACTGAAGAATAATTTCATCTGTCGATAACGATAACTAGTCCCGAATTAAGCTTTCAATTTTTTCTACAAGTCTAGAAGTCAACATTAACGACATTAGAGCTAGACCGAGAAATTACTCTTGTAATTATAAAGTACATAATTAGTACCTGTACCTATGTACAATCAATTAGAAATGTTTAAGTATTTAAGTACTTATTTACGAGTGATATTTTTATTAGTAGAAAGTTGGTCACAAGTCATAACATTTAAATTGGTTTATTTTAGGAAATATGAGATTCTTTGCTGCCAGCAAAAAGTTTTGTCCTATTTTTAACTCCATTTTACAAGCCTTACTATAACATAGTAGTTTTACAATTTTAATAGACATATAACTACCAGTATTGTGATGGTTTAAATAAATGTATGTTTGAATATAAAGTTTATAATTGAAGGATGATGTAAAGTACGATAAAGAAATATAGGGTTGTGTGCCAGTAGCCCTTTTTTCTACTGGTGGACGAGTGTTGAGCGGGCCTGCAAGCCCCCCTGGGGGTGCAGGTACTAGGTCGGGCTACACGGGGGGCAGACCCCGGGATTGATCCTTCATCTCCATGGTTACCGCCTCCCTGTGACGTCATCACTTCGTGCCGTTATTACGTCACTAGCCTCCTCCTTGCTCCACTCCGCCTCCCCATCCTGTCAAAGCAGGACAAGTTATAACGACAACAAGACTTTATTCCCTTTCCTTTTCTTTTCCTCTCTGATATGATCGCCAACACCTAACTAAAAAAAAAAAAAGGTAAAGAAATTTTTCCATATAAATACTTTGATTTCTCTCCGTAAATATGATTATCCGTTTTCCCCCTTCATTTGTTGCCTTCTAAACCCTGTTTATTCATAAGATAATTTAAAATATATTATCTAATAAAAAAATAAAAAAATCACGACACAGCAAAGGATTTTAAATGTAAAATAAATGTATTTGTATTATTTTTTTTAAATAATCGTAAACACTTATTAAATTGCTTTCATCCTCTATTTTCATTTACCAATGTATAAAATTATCAATAGAAATTATTAATCATTAATTATAATGAATATTAATAAATGCAAAATAATTCTAAGCATACCTTACTAAATGATTATCTTCTTTCATTAATACTATTAATTATTATTTATTTACATGATTATTATTAATACTGTTAATTCCAAAATAGTGACCTTATTCATAAAAGAACTGTATAATTATATCAATTTTACGAACTGTAAACAAACAAATAAACAATCCCATGTTTAGTTGTTACCCCCTTTATGCCAATGATGTTTGGTTTTTAGATTTTGTTGTTGTGTCTTGAGGGGTTGTTTAGTTAAAAAAAAAAAACTTACTAAATTGAACGGTATATTTCGTACCTAATTTGAGACATTTTCATGCAATTTACTACTGATCATTCCTTCAGGTCACTTATTAGAAGTTCATTAATTACTTCTCAAATTCAATGAAATATCCTTATTAGAATAATATAAATTTATAATATAAAAGGAGTCATTATGTACATTGAATAACTGAGTAAGAAACATTGAAAAACTATTAAGCATATTAAAAATATGCGATATTAAAAGTAAGCATATTAATGAATAATTTTACTTATTAGTATTTAGCGATTTTGTTAGATTTACAAGTGATTTTGTTAGTTAATTACTAGTGATTGCTAGTGATTTACTAGATTACTACCAGTGATTTTGTTACTTACTAGTTGATTTATTTTATTACTAGTGATTTTGTTAGATTACTAGGAATTTTGTTAGTTTACAATTGTTTGTTAGTTTATTAGTGATTTTGTTTGTTTACTAATGATTTTGTTAGTTTATCTAATGATTTTGTTAGTTCACTAGTGATTTTGTAAGTTTACTAGTGATTTTGTTTGTTAACTAATGATTTTGTTAGTTTAACTAGTGATTTTATAAGTTAACTAGTGAGTTTGTTAGTTTACTAGGAATTTTGTTAGTTTACTAGGAATTTTGTTGGTTTACTCGTGATTTCGTTAGTTAATTACTAGTGATTAGTGATTTTGTTAGTTTACTGATGATTTTGTTAGTTGACTAGTGATTTTGTTATTTTGCTAGGAATTTTGTTAGTTAATTACTAGTGATTTCGTTAGTTTACTAGGAATGTTGTTAGTTTACTTGTGATTTTGTTAGTTAATTACTAGTGATTGTGTTAGTTTACTAGTTTTTTTTTAGTTTAACTATAGTGATTTTGTTAGTTTACTAGGGATTTTGTTATTTTAACTAGTGATATCGTTAGTTTACTAGTGATTTTGTTAGTTTAACTAGTGATTTTGTTAGTTTACTAATGATTTTGTTAGTTTAACTAGTGATTTTGTTAGTTAGTTACTAGTGATCTTTTTAGTGTACTAATGATTTTGTTAGTTTTTATTAATCTTTTTTTTCCTTTCTTAGAGCCAGTAATATAAAACAACAAGTCATATCTTTCTAAAAATCTATTTTTATGCAATAGTGTTAATCATAATATCCATAGTAATCCTGTTATTTTTATTGACGAAGTTTTAAAAATCCAGTTTCTTGTGTGAAAACGTAAAGGTGTTTTCTTTTGTTGTAATTAGTCACTGATTAGGATATTTCTAAAATAGATTTCCACGTGCATAGTGATAATGAATTTAAATCCGATAATATCTTGGTTTTCCATTTGGTTTTGGTGATCCATTTTGGTTTTCACAAGGATAAATTTATTTTTATTAATTAATCAGTAACTAGATTTTTCCCAAAAACTACTTTATTGCTAATTTCATTTTTTAATAGAGTACTTTTTAGAATCCTCCAATTAAATTGGTAAATGTAACCATTTTTGACAATTTTTAACTTCACATTTTTCCAGAGGACCTTAAAATAGAACGGATTTATACGTTCTATTTTAAGGTCCTTATGTACATTTTTTATATATAAATAATTTATTAACAATGACAGATATATTAATGTTAATGATCATTTCTTTTTATATAAATTCCGATGAAATACTAAATTTAAATGGCGACATTAAAAATATTTAAAACACGATATTTCTAATACCATATACCATAATATTATGTACGTCATATATAAAACTCTTATATCATATTCAGAAGTTATACATTCAATTTTTACTCTACAAAATTTGATTTTATAAAGGTCAAAGTGACTCGATATTTTTTTACGTTTTTTTTATTATTTGTATTATTTTATTAATAACATGCTGGTATTATTGGATATTTCATATTATTCCGATCTGACTTTTTATTATCTTTTAATTGTTTGATGTTTTACCTTAAACCCCTCCCCCCCCCCTCCTTAAATCTCTTTGAATTTTATTTCTATTCCATTTTCATTTTTACTTCCTTGTTAAAAATTGGAAAGAATGATAAGGGGGGAAAAGTTCAATTTGTCAGACTTTATCCTAACTTTAAACACGTTTTAACTTTTTTTTAATCTATATCTGTCTGTTTGCCTGATACACCTATTGCTTGCATGATTAAAAGCAGTCATCAGAATCAAATATATAATAGATATTTTTTACCTCAATGGGATTACACTTAAGCCCTTGCAGACTGCTGAACCGAACAAAGGTTAAAGAGCAAAGTCTTGGTATCTGCGCATGCCCAGTCTAAAGTTCTCAAACATCTCAGACTGGGCATGCGCAGATATCAAGGCTTACAAAAAATTTCACATGGTTGTTTCATTGTAGGTATTTAAAAATGTACTTCTCTATAATATTATAAACTTATCATTATAAACTATAAAGCAAAAAAAAATCGAATGTAATTATTCACCTTTTTGTTTCTTTCAAAACTTTAAATGGTTTTTTATTTTTAATAATAGACAGGACGGAAAAATTCATAAAAGAGTAAAAAAAAGAAACAAATGTATCCAACTATATCTTATTTCCTTTATCATCCTTTATCAAGAATAAAAGGTTTTATTTTTCTTGATTTTTGTTTTTCACTTTTTTACATAAAATAAAATATATACTAGGTTAAGAAAGAAAAACAATTGTATTTTTAAACTTATAAAAATTGGATTGAAAAATCATGTTTTATAATCAGATAAATTCAATGATATTTATTTCACTAAAAAAAAAGAAAAAATAAATATTGTTTTTCATTTAATTCCTTTCTTACCAATTAACCAACATTTTCAATGGGTGGAAACATGATTTAACTTAGAAGGTGGACCATGTAATTTCCATTTAATTACTTTCTTCAAATGTTTTTTTTAAATTTCAAGCTTTATAAAATGCCTAAACCAAAACCAACTACGTACTTTTTTTAGATTGTTGCTCCCCTGTTTTTTTTTTTTTAATATAAATGTTTTCTAGTTTTCTTTATATCTTAATCTACTTCTTTACTCTTTCTCAAAGATTCTTCTGTTAAAACATTTGTCAAATTTAAACAAAGCCTTTAGATTGCTGATTTAGATGCTCATATGACTTTATTCTTAAGTTGCAGAGTAAATAACTGTAGAGGAAATTAAGTAAGTTAATTGTAATGCTAATTCTAAGATTCTACATTATTAATGCCAGTCTTGCTATTTCATAACAATCACTTCAGTTTCTCCTTAAATTGGCGCCGATACATAATTGGCTTAGTACCTCTTCAATGGATCAAATGAAATATTTACATATTACTTAATTATCACATATTACCTATTTTAAGTATATTTTATAGCCCTCCACTTGTAAACATTTCTATCCTGAGCGGCCGGTAATGATCCATATTACAGCCCTGCGGCCGGTAATAATGTATGGTTTTTCCATTACAGGGCCGCAAGTAGTTCGAGAAGCGGCCGCTTCCTGGCCGGGCCGCGGCGTGCTGATAGCGCTAGTAGTTCTCAGCGTCAGCTGTTCAATTTGTAAACAATCAATATCATTATAACTGCCGTTTGTTTTGGTAATGATTTAACCTTAAAATGCATTTGTTGTTTTTGAAGATTACGGAAAAATAGTTTTTTGTAGTTAGTTTACATGTGGAGGGCGATAAAATAGTGTACGCACCACGAGCAGTAAGCGCTATGACAGGCCTCGGGTGTTAAACGCACTCGTGCTTTCAAACTTCGCCCTCGGCCTGTAATAGCACCCTTACTGCTCTAGGTACGTAAATAGCTATTACAGTTCGATAATTTTCACAGTATTTCATTAAACATGCTTGTCTTTCTTTATTTCTACTTAGACAATGAATTCATGGTTAATATTTAAACTTTATTCTAAAACAAATCAAGTGGATCATGTGTTGCTTTTTATCACATATATGTCATAACACTAACGAAAGATCATAAAACATTTTCGTTATAATAATATATATTTTCACGATAATGCTATGTTTTAGCTTCGAATAAGCAATAGATCTTTTTCAAACATCGAAACTCTGGTGCCTTTCTCTTTTTATAAACCTTAATTAATAATTAATGGTTTGTATTGTATTGAATGTTTCAACCAAAAAATTTGTCCCTGTTTTTAAGGTATATTCGTGCTCTATACATATAAAACTAAAAACGTTTATTGTAGATACTTCTATACACCTCTTTCCCTACATAGTTAGTTAATATTTTATGTTTATTATAAACATGCACATTAAACACAAAATCAGACAATTAAATGGAAATTAATTAATATGGAATATAATATCTGGAATATTAAGTAATTTTTAGACTTAAAAATTAGGTGCTAAAATAAGATTTTATTTTAGTGCTAACTTAGATTTTAGGTGCTAAAAGAATAGTTGGTTAAATCTTCTTCAAATATAAGGCCGGATTCATACGACGATATTTTTACCTATAACGAATACGTGATTTTATGGAATAGCTAGCTTTTTTGTGCTATGGCAGTGAATATTTTATTAAGTTGTTCACACAGAGCCCATGCGGTAACATTTTTTCCACGTATCTTGTCACTTCGATTTAAATCTCGAATGTATTTTACCGTATACGAGATGCAGTAGTGCTTATTATATTGTTTTGTTCATATGAACTAACTTTAACCGTCGATCTCTGAAAGATGAATTACCGATACCAATCGAATTATTCATCTCATAAAGTGGAGAACGACCCTTTTTTATGGAATAAGTCATTAGAGAATAAAAATATAGTAATCTTTCGGAGGTTTTTTGTTTTCATTCGAAGAGGGTGTACCCAGAACGTTCTGAAAGCCTGCTTGAGTACTGAGTACCCTTCTATACCAATATAAAGGAAATAGAACGCGCGGATCCTTGATGACGACTGACGTACTGACACCCGTCATGTGTGCTGATGTCGGGCTGACTTCCTGTGGTTCAAAAACAGTATTCGTAAAAAAATCAATTCGAATAATCGACGTGTGAAATTCCGCCTCTTATTCGATAAAACCATATACCTAAAGAAAACGTATTTTTAATTTTTTTTGTAATCACTTAATCACTCATTATCTAATAGTTTTAATATTTCAAAAGAATATATAGTTATACAAATTTGAATGCATCATTTAGAAATGAATTTATTTTAAATCCCCCACCAGGCAGAATTGTGAAATTTGGCTTCCTACCAAGTAGTTGGTTTTAATTTCTACGCCTTCTCTTTTCCTAGTCTGAGGTATCTAGGTCGTTTACCTTCTTATTTACATTGAACTTTTGTACGTTCAAAGACCCTATTAAGTTCTTTTATACGGTATTTTTTTAGAATAAAATGAAAACCATCTAAGATTTGTAAGAGTTACAGCTATGAAAATGGCTTGTAAGAAGTTTCCAGGCGTGTAATTTAACTAAAGAATTATTACGCAGACTCATCTTTAAACTTTGATTACTTTACTTTGAACTTCAAAACTAACTTTCTCGCTTTGGATTGTGATAATGTCAGGAAACGTTTCCTCTGTTAAATTTACCAGATTAAACATTAAATATATAGGTATATGTATATATTCGTTTTTTCTGGGCTAATTTACGAGCTCGTTAACGAATAAAAAATGAAACTTGGACGAAAATTCTTATAAAAATTCATTGTTAAAGCTATTTACACCCCATTTTAATAAATTTTATATTTTTCGGAACACAAAGAATTTAAAACGACAAAATAACTTTAAAATATAAAATTTTTCAGTTAAAAAAATAACAACATTCAATATTTTTCAATATTTCAATATTTTACTACGTTTTTATTAGCTTGTTTTCTTGATTGTTTGTTTGTTTCTCCGGTACAAATCTGGCAATCGATTTCTAACTAACTTCCCGAATAGCTAGACATTTGAAACTTTTAGCATAGCTCAGAACACGATGACAATGTATTATTTTAAAACTTTTTTTAGCCATCTTTCACAGCATTTAATTAGGTTACAGCAAATTTTGCTGTATGGAAAGTTAGTTAGGAAAAAACCGCAAGTTATTTTATTTGTTTTGCCATATCCATATTTACAATCTTCATTTTGACGGATTTCATTTTTTTTTTTTTTTTTTAA
>KZ651831.1:705335-726004 GCA_001010745.2 Gerris buenoi
AAAAAAAAAAAAAAAAAAAAAAAAAAAAAAAAAAAAAAAAAAAAAAAAAAAAAAAAAGTGTATGTGTGTATATGCACATACTAAATAATTTTTAAAGAAACAAAATTATACCATGGGATGAAAAAAAACCTTAAAAAACAACAAGTACAATAAAAGCTATTTCAGTCCAAAAAAGAAAACAATAACGGTGTTACCCTGTATTAAAATAATGTATAATGGGTATTGGAATAATACAAAAAGAACAACCTGATCAAAATCAATTTTTAAGTTGTAATACAGTAGAATCCCGATACATCATATCTTCAAGGGGTCGAAGGAGAATAGTTATTTATGCACCAAGGGAATAATGTAAGGTATTATTTCCCGCGTGACTGAGTTGATTCCTGAGGCAAAGCTGATGGAATCAAGGCAACTAATTCCCGAGGCGAAGCCGAGGGTATTAGGTGTATCTTAAATCTTAATTCCCGAGGCGAAGCCGAGGTATTAATGCCAATTAGCTCCCGAGGCGTAGCCGAAGGAGATAATTGTAACAAGGGAATGATAATGCATTATTCTCGAGGTACATACAAAATTTTATCTCCAGAAAAAGCGCTTTATAAGATTCGTTCAGCAAAGAAAACATTTGTATTTCTTTATTAAACGTATTTAATACAGAAATGAAATAATATAAATTATTTAAATGATTTAAAACAATTAATAATCACTTTTAAAGTAATGAAAAATATAAAGTTCAATGGAAGCTAAACAAAAGTAAACAAATCATCATAGAATGACTCACAATACTGCTGGGAGTTTAAAAGCAGTATTGCCAACCTGATTTCAACCAATTCTCTATATTTGCCATTCATTCTCTACTATTTACAAAATAATTAGGTTGGCGAACGTGGATTATCATCCCGTTTTTACATTATTTCCCCGTTTTAACATTATTTCCCTGTTTTTGAGAACAGGGATGAAAAGACCCACATATATTAATAAACTAGTTTAACTAGTTTGAAAAGTTACTTTTCGTCCCTACTGGAGATAAATATGATTTATCGAGTAGTTCAGTGAATCAGGATTATGAAGTATTGATGATAAAAAAAAGAAAATTGTATTTAATAATTAAGGCTTTTGTATTTATCCGAGTAAAACAGAAGGAGGTAAACAAATCAAATCTTGGAAAAGGGTCCCCACCTTTCATATATGTTGAACCGGGATTGTTCTCAGAATTATAAGAGGAATTTTTCCTTCATTTAGGCTGTCTAGGAATTGTATTTGAACACAATCACTCTCCCCTCTGAGTCTTTGTGTAATGCCCATCAAACAGTACATGAGAGTTCTAATTTATTCCCTGAAAAATGTTCCCTCCAATAGGTTCCTTTGTAATTTGGAATTAATAAAAACCATTTAATTAATTCCTCTAATTGTAGTGAAGTCTGAACTGTTTTTGAGAAGAGTAAAACAATAGATAGTAAACAAGCAAAATCTTGGAAATGGCCCCCTTCCATTCATACGTTTTATCGGGATTATTCACTGAATTATACGATTTACAAGAGGTTTTTGTTCACCTCGAAAGGGAAAAGTTACGTAATGAGGGGACCGAAATTCATTGGTTTTATACGAATTATCGAGATTTTTTCAAGGGACTGCCAATAATATACGATTTATCGGGTTATATGATGTAACAGGATACAAAATACCGGAATTCTACTGTAATATTACTATATCACTCACAAAATATCAATTTATTTGTTAATTCACAACAAACAAAGTTACAGATCCACACTGACAGACTAGGCAAGCATTATTCTGATTGAATTTTATTTAAAATCACTTGAAAAAGAAAGGTTTTCTGATCAATTTCAGCAGCTGCGTTGGGTGTTATGTAACTCTGAATTTACATACGTCGAGGTATTACTGCAATAAAATTAGACAACTGGCTAGACTTATCATTTTCATATGGGAAAACTAGCCTTTTCATGGCTACTGCGCCTATAAATTAAACAAAATAAATAAATAACCTTCATTTTTATATGAATGCATCTTACTTATTTCCAACAAATAAATGCATCTTAAAATATAGCCAACATTTTCTATTGGTTGTATTTGTTAGTATTACACTAGTAATACATTTAAGACAAACACTAAGCTATGTATACCTGTTTGTATATTTATTTTATGTATTGACAAAGTCATGTCATTGTAAATTGAAAATTAAAATATAATATGTTCTTAAGAGTTTAAGAGTAAATCTGTGCATATTACATATTCTATCAGTATTTTAGCTTTTTTCATAATTTCTTTTCCACACATATTGAAAAACAAATATAGTGTTGCTACATTGGCAACTCAAGAGTGAGCTTTGATATACTTGCGTTGATGATATATTGTGAATTAATTCTGCTTGAAAATTAAATGTGTATTTTAAATGGCTCCTTGTAAATAAGCAGTTATTTTAACAAAATCTATTTTTATCAAAATTTTTACTAAATACATAATATTTTTGATGTCTACATATTACTTTATAAAAATTTTAAACAAATCAAAATAAAGTGTTAAAATAAATATTATTTATTTCTATATTACAAGGCTTATAAAGAAAATATTTTTTTTTTTTACACATAACTCTCACCTCTTTTACACTCCTCATAAATTACTGATCCTCTTATTCTAGTACACAAGGGATGTTTTTCAATATTGTATATTATTTTCAAATCCTATTCTCATTCCGTTTAAAAAATAATAGGATTTACTCCTCTTCAATCAGATTTATTTCTCTCGTTCCCTCACAAAATATTTTGTTAACTGTCTTAAATTAATTCAAACATCAATATATTAAATCCTTTTAAAAAAAATTCAACGTTTTAATGAATGGACAATATGTTGAATCATCATCACTTGATGATCAAATTTATTATCTTAAGTAAAAATTATTAGTGCATTTCAAATCAGATCTTTTTATAATTCAATGTAATTTAAGAGCTACATGATAATTTTTCAGCAGCAATAAGAAAAGAAATTAACTAAATGGATTTGAATTTTAAAATATAGATTATTACCTAGTTTTTATAATGCATTTTTAAATANTTTTGAAAGGTAAGTAAATGAGGAAGTTTTCCAGAAAGTGTACTTTTTGCACCTACACTGGTTAGTAATTTTTGCCACCACCAAAAAAAATAAAAAAAATAAAAAATTCTCAATAATTTCGATAAAAATAAGTACTAAGCAATCATAATGTCATCTATAATGTATAGATTTATTGGCTTCAGTGGCGTAACTATGGGCTCGCACGGGCCTGTATTGCGGGCGGGCCCCCAGGGCCAGGGGGGGCCCCTTAGGGATAATATAATGTTAAAAAAATGAATGAAAGGAATGAAGATTACTTTTCTTTTAGAACATTTTCTAAGCAACGATAATAATATCATTATTCTAGCATTCATATTTTAGGAGCAACAATTTGATTTATGAGGCAAGAACGTCACCCCACGAAAATTCGGTAATATTGACCTAGTGGGAGAACGGTCAATAATTGACCTATGGTATATATAGTGATTTTTNCCACCAAAAAAATAAAAAATTCTCAATAATTTCGATAAAAATGAGTACTAAGCCAATGCTAATCGGAATGAAAGGAATGAAGATTACTTTTCTTTAGGAAATTTTCTAAGCTTTCCAACGATAATATCATTATTCTAGAATTCATATTTTAGGTGCAACAATTTGATTTATGAGGCAAGAACGTCACCCCACGAAAATTCGGTAATATTGACCTAGTGGGAGAACGGTCAATAATTGACTTATGGTATATATGGTGATTTTTGTTCCGTATGATGTGTACTATCGCCCTAAATCTTTTCCAAACTTTATCGCCAGTCACCCTGTATATATAAATATATTTTTTTATTTTTTTATTATCATTTATTTAATTACACTCTAAGTGTATAAATATAATAATACTTATTAATAAATAAATTATGTACTTATTAATTTAATTATGTACTTTAATCATTTATGCTAGCAACAAATTATACGATCAATAAATGAAGAATGGTTTTGTCACACTTTAAATTATATCAAAGATTTGAAAATAATAATACGTTTTAAAACATAACATTTTATATAATGCTTACTATTACACAGATAAACCAGATATATGAAAAGCAAATAAATTATATTCAAGAAGAAAAATACATTCTTATTGTTTGCTCTACCTGTTTCTACATTAAATATTAACTGAGTAGAGAACAGGATAAATAACAAACCATATCCTTTTACAAATATCAGGTTATTCAAAAACAAAGAGGAATTCAACTGAAAATACATTAATGTAAATACATTTAAATATCAGCCCAAGATCAAATTAAAATTAATCAAAACGGAAGTAATTGTACAGTGGTTGTAATGATCAAAATGGATTTATCACTAATAATTAGAGGCAAGATAAAAACCACAGATCCATTTTTTTTACCATTGGGTTTATAGACTATTGCATTATATTTTAAAAGATATAATTATCTCTGGCTGGACAGAATTTCCATGTGAAAAGAAAGCTTTATTAAATTAGCAAGGAAATTAGTCTTGTAAATTATTTACCTTTTTCAAAACCATTTATTTTTAAAGCATAACACCTTAAAAAATACTAAAAACACAAAAAATAAACCTAAACATTTTATGGGTTTTGTAGGCAAAACGAAGGGACCTTTATAATTCCCTTTGTTTGTCTGTCGTTTGACGCACCTATATTTCTGAATGTACACAAATTTGAAGCTTTGCAGTTATGTTATGTGTTATAATATAACATAAGCACAGGGAGCATATATAGGAAATTGCCCCTCAAAAACAAGGGATTGACTTTTTTTTAATTGAAATGCCAGTATTATTTGAAAGGGAAAATAATTCTTACTTTATGGACTAATTCATATTTGGGACATGTTTTTATGATCATTACCCTTCCCCCCCCTCCCCCCATCTATTTTGTCAACAAACATCATCAATCAATGAAAACATCTATAACAACATTCGTAATTCTTTTCAAAGCAACAAAAGGCTTTAGAATCAAATTTATAGAGCATCAATTTTCCTTTAAATTCTAGTGTTGAAAAAGTTTTTCTCACGGTTCAATCCAGGCAGGTATTCAATGTATGTAATTAATTAAATATTTTTCCTACGAGCTTACTGAAGGTAATGGAAGCTATGTGATCGTTCTGAAGAACGTCTCTATTTTAAAAAAATTCTAAGACAGAAATCCATATCATTAGGGAACATTTTTTGACCTGTGTCTGATTGATGCTCAATTTTTGTGAACCAGCATACTTTAAAAACTACTCATTCAATTTTAATAAAGTTAGGATGGTACGTCATAATTAGCTCATTGTGGGTACCATTTAAGTTTCAACCGTCTGCACCAATTTGTTTCGCTTCTAAATGCACACAAAAATTCATTCATTTACACCTATATCAACAGTTCTTCAAGAGCACTCTTTTAATTTGATTTTCAACCACCTGCACTCTTTAAATTTTTGAAAAATTGATACTTTAATTCATGTAAAATAGACTGCCAATTGGCATGGCACATAGCTTCTTCTCATCCTATCACGTACTTTATTGATTTTATGCTTTTACAAGCCATTATTGTCTAATTTGTTTGTTTCCCCTGTTCTTTTAATCGGTCAAAATTATTGTGACTTTTTACATGAAATAAAAGTATCAATTTAGCAACAGTTTAAGAGTGAAGACAGTTCAGATTACTCTGGGGCTATCTGTGGGTTACTTTCAATCAACGGTAAAAGTTTTATAAAAAATCGGATAAGTACATATGAAGATATAGGTATAAATAAATGTATGTTTGTGTGGATGTAGAAGAGAAACAAATGAGCACAGAAGGTTGAAACTTATATTGGACCAACAATGGGCTAATCATGACCTACCATCCAAATTTCATTAAAATCATGCATGTAATTTTTAAGATGGTTCGCAAAAATAGAGCGACAGACATGGAACCAAAAATGATCCCTGAAGTCTGAAATGGATTTCTGTCATGGAATTATTTAAATCGAAGACCTAAAAGTTTTTCGCTCTTCAGAACGATCACATAGCTTCTGTTACATTCGGTAAGCTCGGAAGCAAAATCAAAACAATTTTGGCAGATTTAAAAAAAGGGGAGGAACAATTAAATAAATTAGACTATATTGGGTTGTAAAAGCATAGCATCAATAAAATACATGATAGGATGCTAGGAGGCTAGTGTGCCACACTAATTGGCAGACTTTATTGTATTCTTTCAAAACCAATTTATAAAAGAAATGCAAAAGTTATGTTTTAATAATGTGAATCCAGCTTTCTGGCAAACCTCATGTCAAATTTTATCACAGAGAGACAGAGATAGTCTTAATACAATTTAGGAAAAGAGTCCTTTTCCATTAAGAACTCTGATGTAGAGGGATACGGAGAAGTCATAACATAAATTAAACTCAATAAAGTTTTGCAGGGGGAAACCCTAAACCAACCCTTGAAGGGATGCAAATTAGAAATGAAATGGCAAATTTCTCTAACGTCTAATAGAAGGATTGAAATAATTGAATCTTCTTTAAAGATTAGGAAAATCTTTTTTTTTTTCTTTTTTCTTTTAGATCTTAAAAATGTGAATTCAAAAGTAAACCTACTATCATTAAAACAGAACCATTTTTTAAAATTATTTAAATTAGTTCAGATAAATTTAAAAATAAATAATAACTTTTACCACTAAGTATAAATTTTATTCATAACAAAAAGTGTCTGTTTAAAACAACTAGGTAAATTATCTATATATTCCTAAACACAACTTACTATATTATTAATTCATTTTTAAGTTTTTGGTAGTATTCATACTACGGAGAGTTTAAATTTTAATTTAAATCAAATTATAATTATTATTAACAATGGTAGATGAAAGAGAAAAATAGACTCTAGCGCCGGGACTCGAACCACGGGCCTCTAAATTTCCAGTTTAGCACTCTTGCCAACTAAGCTACACTGAAGAATAATTTCTTCTGTCAATTACGATAACTAGTCCCGAATTAAGCTTTCAATTTTCCACAAGTCTAGGAGTCCAAAATAGAACTAGACCGAGAATTATCGCTTATAATTATAAAGTACTCAATTAGTACCTGTACCTTGCCCGTAGATCGAGTCCCGGCGCTGGAGTCTATTTTTCTCTGCCTATTTCCCATTGTTAATAATAATTATAATTTGATTTAATATATCCCTATTATTAATCAAAAAGCGGTCCGAGACAACTCAGAAAAACTTTCTCATATAAGAGTTCATAATTACTTAGCCTTGAGTTTTCTTGTTTTCTAGGTACATTTAATTATTACAAAACATTTCATCAAAATTTGTCATAAAAATAACTTCTCGGCGGGGAATAGAACCCGGCCTCTCTCAAATCATTTAAAGCTTTTGTCTCAGAACTAGATTATTCCTGGGGAAATGGCTTATATCGTTAGATTTGTATATAAGTAGACTTTTTAAATTAAAATCGTTATTGCCGTTTTCAAATAATACTTTTCCAGATTTTTTTTTTTTTAGGGGGGAGCACCTCCATTTTTGGAGCTAATATTAATTTCTTCATTTCGCCTTGGGGTCCAAACGTGTGCACAGACAACAGACGACCATTTTTTTGGACTCGGGGGACCTCAAAAAATGTAAATCCAACAAAATCTCAAAATTTAATTTTTTAAGCCATCACAATACTTTCTCTTTTCTTCTATATGAGAAAGTAAAAACGAGAATAATCAGTAGGCAGAGAAACTTTAAGAGATTATTTTTACTGAACAAGGGTATATTTTAAGGATAATTTATTGTTTGGATAATTTTCTTCATGAAGGAAGCAGATTTGCTGATTGATTGATCTGTAGGCAAGGTTAAATAGCATACTTTAGGGGGTTTACTTCACCCCTATCTACCCCCTAAGGAACAATGGAGGGTGTCTTCAGTGTAAGGCTTCTTGGTCGTCAATCTTTTGTCAATCAGGGACCTTTTCCAGTGATTGATCATCTGCCCTGTCTCATTTAACGATTTAACCCACAAGAAATATCTAGCCTCGCTTAGAGAAAGATGAACCTTTAGTTCCAGTACATAAATGTAATCAATAAAAAAAGAATTCACTTGAGTTTTTTTTTATTTTAACTTGAACTCCCTAAAACAACTAGAAAGGGTGGGTAATTATTTTTATTTTCAGGTTGTAAATACAGTATCATTTTTTTTACTTCTGATTTTCATTTTTATTATTACACTTTTTATCAAATAAATCTTATATTAGGTGATAAATAATGCATTAAAAAATCATAATAAATATAATATTCTGCCTGCCTTCAGATATTAAAATTTAATTAGAAATGTTAAATATATTACAACATAAAATACATTACTAGTCATTAAATGATCAGAAAAGTTATTACATTTCCATAAAGAGAAGAGAATTGCTTAAGTGCTATATAATAACTTTAAAAAAAATATATATATACTAGGCTTTATGATGTGTTAAGTTAGAAATAATAATTAGGTACATAAAAATTATAGTTTAAATTATATAAAGGTGCTCATAAATAAACGAAAAATTATACGAGAGTAATAAACCTTCATAATTAAGTTACACAAAATGATTCATAAAGTTGTTGTAGAACAAGTTATAATGGATATTCTTATTATATAATATTATAGTTGCAAATTGCAGATATGTACATATATAATCTAAATCTCACACAAATGAACTTATCTAGAATAGAATAACTAACGGCTTTTTTTCTTGCACAATATTTATAAATTTAGATAAGAATGAAAAATACATCCTTGAAAAAAATAGCACTTTAAAAATGAATTAAATTTAAATCTAAAATTATTTTATACTCAGACTATATTTTCCTCCAACATAATTGTACATAATCATAAAAAAATAATATGCCAAATAGATTTCTATTAAAGATCTTTGACAACAATTTTACCTTGCATAACACCTTAAACACACTATTTATACTCACTAGCACTATCAAACTAAACATGCAATTATGATCACATAAAATACATTTAATGGTATTCATATTTTTTGTGTGATACACATCTATTTAAAATATTATGATACATTGAAATACACACTTTCAAATATGCATTTTAAAATTGGCATACCACTATATTATCCGAGTATTTCACTTAAACACAATACTTTATTTAATTTAGAGAAACACTAATTATAAATCCTATTATAATTTAGAATAGCACTAAAATAATTAATAACTTTTATTAAAAAATCACTGTAGGACTTAAGAAGCTTTTATAAGATTTTTATTTATTTAATCTCTAACATCGTTAAGCACTTAATAACCATTATTATTAAATAATACTAAATTACAAATATGTAAAAAGTAATTTTAAATATATTTTTAAACTTAATTACGACATAAGTGATAATTTGGGTGTATAATTTTCTATAGAATTAATATTATTTTATAGGCTATTTATATAATTACATATTTTTATTTATTTATTTTTGACAAAAGTCTCATCAATATAACATTGATACAATAACAATTTATTGAATTTCTAAATAAGTAATATTCTTTATACAATAGCTAACTCCAACCTATTTTAAAGATTTACAATAATACAAATCAAGTTATTCCTAAACTTAAGTTTAAGTTAAAATTGCCTTGGGTCATATAAAAACTGAGAGTAAATATTAAATAAACTCAATAATATTAAATTACCTTGGAGGAAGTTATAGCGTATGAAGTGGTGATGCCACGACTCGATGAAAGTTATTTCTTAATTAAATTGCAGACATGTTTTACACTAAACCTACAATCAGGTTAGAACGTGAGCTGACCAACATAACTAACATGAGATTGAAACTGGCTTGGTCCTATTCTTATAGAGCCTAGTCTAAAGTTTCTACATCCTATCACAGGGGAGAAGTACCTACTGAGGAAATGTATTAATAAATATATATAATTAAACACATGTAACAATAAAATAATAATCCTCAGTAAAACAAAATTAACCACATCTATTAATTGTTAAAACTAATGATGTTTTCATAACTCCCTTAGGATAAAAAAATTTCCTCCATTTCTAGAACAAAATATCATAGATATTTCTATAGAACAATTATTTCAATTTACTTATTAAGAAAAAAATAAGTGGCAGTAAATAGCGAAGAAACCATACATATAAAAATTACAAAGCTTGTAAAGAATAACACAGATTCGACCATTTTTTGCAACATTTATTTCACCTATAAAAAAGATCAAACATTTTCAATAGTTTTCATATTTGATAGATTGCATTTGTGTTGATTATATGTATTTGCTCTCACTTACATATTTTATTAAATTATAATTGATTTTTTTATTAGGGTAACTTAACATAAACTAACATTATGTTTAAGAATAGGTAGAACAAATTTTCAATAAAAGGTGTGTTTGAAAAAAAAACAGACAGTTAATATTTTATTTATTTTTTTTTTTTATAATAATATATGTATAATTACATATTAATGTGGAACTCACAAGCTTAAAACACATTTAACAGAGAGATTATTTTATTATTATTTAACTAATGATTTTTATATTATACTATTATCATGTTGTACTTGTCATATTAATACTTTTTCATTTTATTTTTATTTTTTGTTTCATTTAGTTACATAGGCAACTAGGTTTAGTTTTAGAAAATCATTTGTAGGATTATTTGGGATAAATTTAAATTATTTGTTATGATTTATATCCATTTTTAACATCATTATATACATTACTTACAAATTATAAAAAGCAGTTTTTCTCTATTTACTTAAAAATATAAACTGTCCTTTGGTTTATATAAATATTACAAACAGTATATTGTAAAATAATTTATTCAAGCTTTCCCAAATGAGACTTGAAAAGGATAAGAATAAAAGCTACCAGCTATGGTCCAAATATTTTAGCTTAAAGTTATCCCAAAAAGCACTAGTCATTTATAAAAAAAAATCCCTCTTTACTTAAAAGGATAAATGTTGAGAAAAAGTTACCTAAAACTTTAACAAAGGCAGTTCAAATTGCAATAATAGGGAAATTATAAGGATTTTAAAGGCTAACCTCCCTATTGGTAGACTACACATGAAAACTTTTCCTACAACTAAACTTGCACGTCGAAAAAATGCACTCCTTAAGTTGTGTGTAACATTCCTAAAACTTAAGTCTACACAGAATAAAAGCTTTTTTTTACAAATCTGAGCAGATAAAAGATTCACTTCTTCGAAATTGTAGCAAATTGCAATAAAACTTTTCTTAAAGCTTCTCCAACATCATAATTTACAACAGTATAGAAAGCTCATATCTGGCAGTAGAAAAACATTTGATTGAACAAGTATAAAGGTTTAAATACTATGCTAAGCTATTTTTTAAAGATTGTAATAATCCACGGTAATATGGAAACAAGTAAGGCGTGCTTCACATAAGTACATGAGGCGATAATCGCCGGTTTCTGTACGATTAAGTTTAAATATTACGTGTAATAGTTGCATATTCTTTTTCTACACATCAAGACCTTTAAATTGATGTATAACATGCCATGGTAACTAAAAACTTTTTTTAGTCGCCCACCATATTGGCCGCCATCTTGAAAATATTACGTGTGTTATTTTAATAGTTGGATATATTCTTTTTCTACACTTTAAGACCTTCAAATTGATGTATAACATGCCAAGGTAACTAAAAACGTTTTTTTAGTCACTCACCATATTGGCCGCCATCTTGAAAATATTCAGTGTGGAATTTTAATTATTACAAATTCATTTTCTACAATTTAAGACCTTCAAATTGATCTATAACATGCCATGGTGACTAAAAACTTTTTTTTTTTGGTCACCCGCCATATTGGCAGGGCCGCCATCTTGGAAGTATTAAGTGTAAAAACTCCAAAATTTGTCCAGTTGTCTAAAATTCCGAGATGTACCTATGTGCCAAATTTCATGTTTCTAGCTATAGTAGTTTATGAGTTGAAACAAGCCAACGGACAGACAGACAGAGCCGTTATATGAGGTTTCTTTTTTTACTTTGTACAGAAACCTAAAACTTACCTGTTTTTGCAAAATTTAAATTCTGAGACGTGCTTATCACTGAAATTGTGCTTTTTCTTTTATTAAACCCTTGTAAATTGAGGAGATCTTCTAGAATTTTTACAAAGAAATTAATTTAAAAAAAAAAAACATCATTTGTAATAGAGAAAGACTAATTTTTATAATTAAGAGGGAGTAGTAATATTTTAAGAATTTTATTTATTTTATTCTACTTTTTTAACTAAGAAAATAATTTTTAAAAAATAAAATCACAAATTAGGAACAAAAAAAAGTAGATGTTTTTGTTGTTGTTTTTTTTTTTTGTGAATTTGTTTGGTTATGTGCGCTCTCAGATGGTCCAGCGATCGTTCGTGTAAACCTGTTCGTTCGAAGCATCGCCACCATTAGTGACATCAAGATGGTGAGAGAATAAACAAAACAGCCAAAAAAATTAATAAGCGAAAAAAGTTTTTTTAAACAAATAATAATAAAACATAAAGAACACATTTTACATAACATGCAAGCCATTTTTTTTTTTTTATTTTTTTTTTTTATCTTTATTTTTTTAACAGATCAAAAAAACAAATAATCAACAGAAACCATAAAGCATTTCATATTCCTTTTCATTCCATAAAATTTCCTTTTCATAATTTTCCTCAATCCATAAAAACCAATGAAATACACAATTATCCTTTATATGTTTTTTAAAACATTCACACTTTTCTACAACAAAAAAAAAGCTTTTTTTACTTTTTTTTTTTAGTATTTAGAAATTTTGGTTTACAACTTTTTTTTGTTTTATTTAACAAATATTTACTGTATCATACATTTAAAAATGAGTTTATTTCATATTTAAACAACTCGGTGTTGTTCATTTTGAACAATACTGATTAAAAAGTAAACAAATAACTGTTTTTAAACTGTCAATAAATTGTAAAAATACTAAAACTAAAAATAAAGTGTTACTTTGATAACCGAACTAACTTAATTTAAGAGTAGTAAATGTGTGTTCACAGTAGAAGTAATCAAACTAACGATTGTCTTTTGTTATGAGATCTAGGTCTGAATTCTCTATTAGCATGTTTATGCTTTCTATAAAATATAATAAGACAATTTATCATCATTGATGCCTTAGAGGAGCTCAGAGCATCAATGAATTTTGGCTACTTTACAAACTGGCCAAGGTTAGCCGTCCCTATAAAAAAATAAAAAAAATAAATACAAATGTTGTACATATTTTTAAAAATGATGGCAATAATATTAATAATGTACTAATGTAATAGGGAAAAAATTGCTCAATAAGCCTAAACTTAAGTGGCCATGTATGTGCCATCACCTTGTGGTATCATACTATAAAATGCATGCATCTAATCCCCAATTTGAGCATATTATCTAAAATCAAGATATTTTATGTCCTAATTGGTATTTGAAGCAACTATATTTGCATTTTATTTTTATTTATTTAAGAAATTGGTTGTTCTATTTTGACTTTGGAAGTATGAAACTGAATTATTAGTAGTAAAGTTCTAGCAAGTTCTTCTACACCATGGGAGTCCAACACATTTGAGTGCTGATGAAGGCTGCAAAACATTTTGTGGAATTTTGCAGTCAAATATTTTAATCTTTACCCCTTGGAGCCCTACTCCCTCCCCACACCTGAACTAACAAGTCTCGTAGGTTGTATAAAAGGCTTTGCTGGAAGTATTCTAGCCTACAGGCTAAGTTTGGACACAGATTATAGAGAGACTTTTAAAATGTTAATTCATAGGACCTTAAAACATATAATTAAAATTGATTCTAGCTGTACAATAATTTCTCCACATATCTTCTGTGTGTATGAAAAAGTATAAATAGGTTGACCATACATCCCATTTTGACCGGGACAGTCGTTATTTTAACCTTTTGAAGGCTTACCGTTGGTTTCCGAAAATGTCCTTCCACAGACATTTTCCAGAAGGTCTGTCAAGGGATGTGATTTAGGGACGTTCCCAATCTTAATAAATATGATATTTATCAATGGTTTTCTTCTCCAATGTGCAATCACTCATGAAAAGGAAAACAAAAACACTAGGTCTTCAAACAAAGTTTTTGTAATAACTAATAACCAGTGTGAACCTCGATCATTCACTTTTTTTAACAAAGGGGAACTGTGAGAATCTGCTACCAGACGAATGGGGAGTGCGCACCCCCAAACAGTGTGGGGTTCAACCTGACAGACTGGGACCCATTAAACCTATAACCCCTTTTCCAAGACTTGTTTTTCAAGGCAGAACCCAGCACAGAATCATTTTCACATTACTTTATACTGGTGCCTAGATGATAGCCTACACAGGCTCCCTTCTTTTTTGGTTTTATTTTTTTTTTTTTTTATTCTTCTTCTTCTTTAGTTGCCTTTTTCTGCCGGAGGATGATCATTCACATTAATACCATGTTACTGTGAGCAACTAATGTAGAATCTGAAGATGGCTATCAAGTAGCCAAAAACTGTCATTTGTTATTAGAAATAATTTGTGTGAAGACCTAGTGTTTTTTTATTTTTTTCTTTTCAAAATGATGATGAATATGTTATTTACTGTGAGGTGAGGGGTAAATCTGCGCTATATGCCCCACAATTGCACAATGCCCCAATTATTATTATTTTTTTGTTTTTCAACTGTTCCATTTTACATTAAAAACATTATTTGAATTGTAGCATCTCAATAAATTCAAGGTTTTTTTTTTTTTTTTAATTAACTTTTTTCTTCATTTTAGGGACAATTTCGGAAGGTTATGGTTAGTTTAGATTTTAGATTAAGGTTAGTACTTTCTGACCTAAACTAACCAAAACCTTACATCATTACCTTGAAACATGACACTTTATATATTTTTTAGTAAAATACTATTGAATTTATCAGATGCTAAAACCAGAATTGTTTTTATAATGTAAAATGGAACGCTTTAAAAAAAAAAATATATTAAAAAAAAAGTAAATCGAACCGTACGAAATAGATGGGCCAAATAGTACAGATTTACCAATTGATGTCAAAAGAGAAAATTTTATCTGATGAAATCATATTTTTCCTTCAAATTCTTAAATGTTGCATAAGGCCCCAGACCTCCCTCCCCCTTTCGTGTGTGGGTTGCAATAGTTCGGCTGACTGTCCTGTTCTGGACTAAACTTTTTTTTAAAAAAAGCCTCTTCTTGGTTTTTTTGGTAGAAGTGGTAAATTGAATAACATATAAAATAACACCTCATATAAAGTAAAAAACATACATCATTAAAATGTTTGATTGAAATATACTCTCTAATGATCTTAAGTCTAAACATCTACTTTCAACCCAGGAGAGGTGAGACAATTTCTGCATAAACTTAAAAAAAAGTATTATTAAAGGAACAACATTTAATTGAGGAAAATGTCTTCATAAAACCAAAAGAAAATTATAATTATGATTCATCTACTGTTGAACACAATGTACATATTTTATTTATAATTATTTAAATTTATTACATTGTAGTGTAATAAGTTTTAACTAACACATTTAATTTTCTTGTCAATATTTTTTATCAATTTTTTTCCAAATTTTGTTTATTTATATTTACATCCGTTTTATTTACTTTTTTAAAATCAAATTTAGCTATTTAATGATTATAAACAAATGAAAACCCTTTATCCTTCAATTCCTTACCCATAATATTCCATGCAAACACCTATCTCATATAGAGGAGGCTTAGGATAAGGCCAGTTTTGGTTCTCATGAGGCTGTTTCAAAGTTTTTAACTGCATTTGAATTGAGTGAATGAATATAATTTTATTATTCTTTTGATACTTACAAAAAAAAATAAATAAATAAATAAATCGTTATAAAAAAAGTTTTTTTTTTTCAGGAATTGTAGATTTTGCTAAGACTATATATTTTTATTTTTATTTTTAGCTGTGGTTTGAAAAAGTCATTTTTTTCCAGAAATATTTATTATTATTACTATTATTATTATTTTGTGGGCGACTGCAGTGCACTTGAGTAGTGTGTACCTTTTTTTGTAACCAGTTTGTTTGCGTTATTTTAAAAATATATTAAGATAAGTAGTGTTAAGAAGGTGCACACAACTCGTATTTCTTTAAATGCGTTAGGCTAGATTTGTAATTTTTAACAAATATCTTAATTTTTTATACTGACAGAATTTTATTTTGAGAGCATAAAATAAAATAATTTTTTTTTAAAAAAAGTATTAACAAATGCACCTTTTTCAGTAGGTTTTTTTTTTTTTTATTTACTTAATGAAATAAATCCATATTCACTCATGGAGTCTTTAGAAAATACACATTTAATTTTATTAGTAGAAAGCGCATACTGTAGCTATTATTACGAATGATCTATACTTAATTAAAAACATTATATTATAATAATTATTGTATACTTAGAAAATTAATCTTCTATTGGTATGACTAATACAAAAAAAAAAAAACAAAGTACGAATAACAAATACAACAATTTTGGACCAAAGATTAGAAAATAAACAAAACATATTGTTATGGTTTTTACATTATTGTTTTTATCTTAAGAAAAAAGGTTATACTTTTTTATAATTAAATATTAGAGAAAAAATACAGATTATTCCATTTTTTACCCAAAAAAAAAATCAGGTTAATAAAACAACTAGCTACAAGTTTTGGCGACAGCTTGGCAGCACATAATAGCTTTACACATGTGCATGTGATAACTGCAAAAATAAAAATAAAACTTAGTTCTATATTATTCTTAACAGTAATACNAAAATCTGATTTCTTCTTTTATAAACAAAAAATAGTACAAAAATTATAAAAATCGGTAGTATTTGTGGTGCTTCTCCCTAATATATAAAAACAAATTAAATTAATCATGTCCCATTCCAGAAAATTATGATTTTTTAGCAGTATTTTATGGCTTTAAAATGCTTATATTATTTTTTATTATTTGTTTAATCATTATTATATTTTTATTGAATGAGACTTTTTCACAACGGCTTTATCAAATTTATTAGGATCAACGCACTCTTTTGGAAAACATCCTAACAATATAATAATTTACAACTATTCATAAAAATTCTATAAAACACAGTATTATTTTTTTATTACAAACTCAAGAAAAAGGTTATTTTATTATTTTTATAAATAATTAAGGTTTATTTTTTTATTATTTAAAAAAGGATTATTAGGGTTAATATATTATTAATTATGTTGGGGGATTAATAATAATAAGTTATGGTTTAGGTTATAAAAATGTTAAGTTTGTCTTTTAAAGAATATGCTATAAAAAGCAAATAAAACTAAATGCTTTCGACAAAAAAAAGAAGCATTTTGGTACTAAATGGTTTGTTGTTAATATGCAGACGGGCCCGCAGTAGTAAGGGTCAACATATTTGTTCGGAGTATCTCGAAAATCGATGACGTCACAATGGTAAGTGTCTGAGACCAGAAAACAATGAATGGCGTCAAGCCGCTATCCGTTTTTTTGATTATACATGTTAATATATTGCATAACATGGTAAAAATAAAATTTTATGAAGTAATCATGTTTTTAATAAAATAATATTCATTCTCTGACCATTATTTGATTGAATGTAATACATAAAATCTGTTGATAACTTTGTACATACACAATTAGAAAAGATTATCTACATCACAAGTAACACTTAAGTATGGGTGTAACAGAACTTATCTTCAAAAGAAGACAAGTTTCAACAATTGCTGATTAGAAGATCATCAGATTGGTTTTACCTATTCATTGTCATCAGCAAAAAAAAGAGCTCCGTTAAGTTACACTAATACCTACACCGCATGCATGAACATACCTTAATTCAACGAATGTTGGCAAAAATTCATGAATAAGTGTTTGTAATTGTTTTCTGTCCACACTTAAGCCAGCTTTAGATTAGATTTTTTTTTTTTTTTTTTTTTTTTTTTGTATAAAAACATCAGTTTTGTACAAACTTAAGCCAGCTTTATTGGCTACATTTCTTATGTTCAGGTAATTTGATGGGTCTTGTTTAGTATTAATCATTGGTTAATACACCAAATATCGGTGGAGTTGGTGTAAGCTGAGAGCTCTTTTCCACTGATGCTGATGTTTGGTTGAAAACCTTCCAGTGATTTACTGATCCTTCAAGTACTGAAATCTTTATTTGACATAAAAAAAGTTATTTAAATACACAAAACTTTTAAATGAACAGCAAATCTGGTAAAACTTAACAAACAAGTTTCTTAGTAGTGTAGAAATAGCAAATATTAAAATTACTCAATTCCATTCCCCAAGAAAAGTTCTAAGTGTGTCACAAAAATCATAAAAATGTCCTTTTTGATTTATGAAGCACATTTGAAAGATCACTAATTACTTAAAACAATTTATTTTTTTAAAGTAATTTTTAAGTAATAACTGACACTAAAGACATTACATTCTTTCAAATGATAGGGCGAAATATTTATTTAAAATAAATTCTTTATCAAAAAATGAAAAAAAAAAAAAGAAGCAAAATAGTATATTTTATAATCAAACTAATGTTATGCACACGGAAGCGGCTTCACTTGTAGAAAACTTAGAATATTTTTTTCTTGCATTTTGTCATACACAAATATATATAAATACATACTATTATTAAAATGTGTTTGCAAGTCATAAGAAATATAATTTTTTGTTTAAATTCTTATCGTGTATTTTATTTTTTAAATATATGTTTAATAATTTTCCTTAAGTTTATTGATATATATATGTTTACATATTTTGTTTTTACTCGTATTGTATACCTTATCATTTGTAAACATTATTTTTCTTTCATTTGTTGATAATCTTTTTTATTTATACACATATATATATTATTCATACTATCATTTTATTAATTTTATATTAGTTACAATCTCAATATTTTTATATTTGTTTTCTTGTATTTCATTTGGATTTTTTTCTTTAAATCGTAAATTATTTATTTAAACCATGAGTGACTCCGTTTTGTAGATGTTGGACCCTTGTTTTATATACTTTTTAAAAAATATTCCTTTTTAATAATATATTTATAGCAATTCGAAATAAATAAATAACATAAGAAGTTAAATAATCTCAAGCATTAAAAAAATATTGTTGTTATTTTATTTATTTATTATTATTACTTTAAAAAAAAGAAAGAATACCAAAACAAATAGAGAACGCTTTAATAATTAATTCCACAATATTGGTTAAATAAAACAAAATAAAAATAAATAAATAAAAATAAATATAATTTATGTAGAATAATAAATACTACAAATAGAAGTAAAAATTAATGGTAAAATAAATAAGATAATTAAACAACAACTGCAGAAAAGCATGCGTAGATAGTTACGATGGCATATATTTGCATACAATTATATATTGACTAAATTTTGGTAAAATGCTCACTCATTTGGATAGATATGAAATATATTTTTCTTTATATAAATTATTACTCATTTACATATATTAAGTGGGCTTGTCATAAAATTAAGAAATAAAGGCAGTTATTTTAAATATACTATAATGTAGAAAGGAAATGAGTTAATACTAGTAAAAAATAATTCTATTGCCGATATATGTAAGAGACAAAGTAAAAGTTGCTAGTTGGAGGCTTCAAAAGTTCAAGGCTTAACACACATGTAGGGGAAATGTGTCGACAGCGCAAACTGGTAAAACTGATTCCTCGTTTAATTTCTCTGTACCATTTTAAAAGCTGCTCGCGGCACAGACTTTTTGTAGATTCGAAGCAAGAAATAAAACTGACTTTTCTTATTCTTCTAGTCGGAGCACATTGAGCAAACAACTCAAACTTATAATTCATTAACTTTTGAAGAAAAGAAAAGAAATAGAAGGATAAAACTGTATATCTACTGCAGAGAAATTCAGATCTTTCACTAACAATAAGAAAGCTGCGAGGCTCTTTTTGAAACGTTGCAATAGCTTTCAAATGATTTGTGGTCATTAATACATTTTTATCAGTCTTTCTCTGTTAATTCTTCAAAAATAAATTTCTGGACCTCAGATGTAAATTATTTTAAGTCAATTTTTGGTTTTTTTAATTTAATTTTGTAGTAAATACTGTATTTTGCTGGAAAATAATAGCGGAAAAGCATTATAAACGTATAAATGTTTTATACTTAGAAGAAAGGCAGATAATTTTGACATGTTTAGCAAGTAGAAAATAGCTCTTCTGTAATTATTGCTAAAATGCGACTTACAATAATTAACTTCCGAGGTACTAATTTTAATAGTTTAATTTATTAGACATGGCTTGCAATTTACTTATCTTTGGTAAATTAAACGTAAACTCTTAACTAGAAGTAATCTAGAATATAGAAATAAATTTAAGTAAATCATCAATTATTTTTGTTTTAAAATTCACCACATTTTATTATTTCTTTAAAAAAATATAATATTTTAGTATATAGAAAATAGATTATGTATATCAGAATATTTGTTATTATCCTAATAGTTTTCATTGCTAACAAAAAAAATAATGCAAAATCATTATACATAAAAAATTAGAGAAAATGAAAAATAATTTATAATTGGTATGCATTTTATTTTATTTTATTTTATTTTTACTTTTTTTTTAAATTTTAATTATAAGTTTAAAATTAGATTAAAAAACTTCTAT
>KZ651831.1:739101-759244 GCA_001010745.2 Gerris buenoi
AACCACATCCAAACTATTCCATTTCTAACTACATCCAAACTATTCCATTTCTAACCACATCCAAACTATTCCATTTCTAACTACATCCAAACTATTCCACTTCAAACCACATCCAAACTATTCCACTTCTAACCACATCCAAACTATTTAACTTCTAATCACATCCAAACTATTTAACTTCTAATCACATCCAAACTATTCCATCTCTAACCACAACCAAACTATTTAACTTCTAATCACATCCAAACTATTCCATCTCTAACCACATCCAAACTATTTAACTTCTAATCACAACCAAACTATTCCACTTCCAACCACATCCAAACTATTCCACTTCTAACCACATCCGAACTATTCCATTTTTATCAAAAAAAAAAACTATTTAACTTCTAATCATATCCAAACTATTCCACTTCTAACCACATCCAAAACTATTCCACCTACTATCACCACCTTTAACAAAATTACACTGCCAATTCTTATTCAAAAACAACATCCCGCCACCATGCACTCTTTAATTTAAATATACAGCCACAATACAACGATACACTTTAATAAAATAAGATATAACTAAATACATTTATTAAAAATAAGTTTTAACAATTTTATTTGAGTCATCTTTTAATAAATTGTACACATAAATAATTGATTAGAATGAGAATGGAATTTATTGGTAATAAAGTCATACTTATCTAGCAAAAAATATAAAAACATTACCAAAACATGCAAGCAATAATGTTCTAATTTTAAAACCAAATACAAAAGCTAGATCATATACACCCCGTCAAAATAATTGCAACCCCTTTCTCCAGAAAAGAGGCATTTAGAAGAGAATATGTAAAACTGCTTAACAAAATTCAAACATTATAAATAATTTTATTTATTTATTTTTTTTTTTTTTCTCTGTTAATTACAAAAACTTATAAAAGTGAAACTCTACACAATTTTAAATTATTTTTGCTTATGCATACTATAAATTCTATTTTCTAAGTTAAACATTAAAAAATGAAGTCTTTAAAGAGGAATGTGGAACTTGCATAATCAATGTATTTAAATTTTTAAAAAAGCTAAAGATTTTTGTTCTCTGAGATCTATTTAATAACTGGGCATTTTTATAGTTAGGCATTTACACAAATTGGATACTCTCAGTGATTTTGCACTAAATAATTGGTATAGGTTTATTTGATATAATTATAACTAAGAATTGGAAAGTATCTTTGGTAATCAAAATAATTGTGTTTTTTTACTTTTGACTGATCCTTCACTATCCATGAAATTTGAGTTCATAATTATTTGGAGCATAATTCTTTATTATTTAATGTGAGCAGTTAAAGATGAGCTTACAATATTTTAATATATGTTTAACCCTTCAGCATACACTTTTTTTTCTTACAAGCTATGTCGCATGGCATACAAAACTACCCCAGACTAAATTTTCCCCATTTTCAGGATCTGAAATTCCCCGAAATCGGAAATCTCCAAGTTTAATTAATAAGTAATACACAAAACAAAATATTTTTTATTACAACATTAATCATTTTATAATAAAAACATCAAAATGTAAAATATCAAATTTTAGAAAGAAAAATGTCATTAAACTATAAGGAGGGGAACTAAAACCTAAAAATTATTAAATTATTATTACCTGAGAACATATAATAATACTTAATTTAAATTATGATCTACAGTATAATTTAACTTATAACTTAAAGGATTTAAAAAAAATTATACTCAGTATATTATACCCAAGCATTAAGGAACATAATGGTTACAAAGCTAAGACTGTAGTTAAAGATTGCCTACACCACCAAGCTCTATCTCTTATTGTTCTGAGCGTGCTTATTTTGTGAAGGTTGGGATCAAAATTACCCTGTGCTGGCAATGAAGGGTTAAACTCAAAAGAATTAAATTAGCTTAAAAAAAGGGCGCTTCAAACCCTCATATTAGTCACCTACAGGACTGAAGCACTTTATGTCAGTGATGATATATTTA
The DNA here is from genome assembly GCA_001010745.2 of Gerris buenoi. NCBI lineage: Eukaryota > Metazoa > Arthropoda > Insecta > Hemiptera > Gerridae > Gerris > Gerris buenoi. Next base: position 741,094 of record KZ651831.1, read on the forward strand.
CTACAATCCTTCAGATAAAATAGAGAACAAACTTATTAGAACATTAAGAGAACAAATGGATTACTAAATTTTACTGAGGCAAAATAAGTCTAATTTCTTAAAAGTTTAGACGTAAAGTTTAGACGCAAGTAAATTTTGGCACAACCGATCAATTAAGAGTAGGAGAATCAGTAAATACACCTCTGACAGATTTATTTGATATAATTACAAAAAATACTTTTAATGCAAGTTCCTCAAATAAAAATAACAACATTTAATAAGACTGGAGGGAGGGTAAAGAGAAGGTAAAATTAGTTTTGCTTTCATTTATAATGTGTATTTGCTCACATATACACTTTTTCCCAATTATTTCTCGCACGTCACTTTTATTTTATTTTTATTTTCACCCACTTGCTTTACAACAATAATTATCACACTTAACATAAACACTTCACCTTTACCCTGGCTTTATTCTTCTAAAAATACAAATATAATTACAATGAAAGAGAGAATTATGATCACTTGGTAACTAACATTTGTAACCATGCACATAATAATTCTAGGGGTGGTAGTTTACAAATTATTATTATTTTTTTTTTTTTTAATTTTGATAATGATCCAAGTTTACAATTTATAATTCTACCTAACCACCACTATGTAATTATTATTAAGGAATTGATCTACAATATTATTTACTAGAAAAGCGATAAATGAAATAAAAATAAACATTTAGCAATTGTTTTGTATCTATTGAAGTGTTGATAAATCGTGAAAAAAAAAAAATAATAATAAAAAATCACATAAATTAAATCTAAAACTGGGTGGCTTCTTACGTTTTGACCGGTTTGAGATAAATAAATGAAACTTGGGGCATTCGTGCCATTTAAGGGAAGTTTGTTTTCATGCAACCGTGCACTAGAGGCAACCACCCACTTTGCCCCCTGGCCACTCAACTTCTAAATTTCAAATTGGAGTGTATATTCCTGAATGCATATTTGGATTGTACAGTGAAAAATAATAAAATTTTACTTGAAACAGGGGGCAATGATAACAAAATAACCTTTCCGAGAATAACTAGTAAAATATAAATGTTTAGATATAAATTAACGTACCATGTAAAAGGAAATTTGTTTTCATGCAATCATGCAGTAGGGGCAACCACCAACCAGCCTACTCAGCTTCAAAATTTCAAACTGGAGTTATATTTTTGATAGCATATTTGAATCCTAAGATGAAAAATAAAAGCTATAACTGAATCTGATTTAAGTAAAAGATCTGTTTTAAAAAGTCAAACTTAAAGCTGCTGACTTGCAGCACCTTGTTTTTCTATATTTCTCGATTATTTACTCAAAAAGTACAGCAAGCTTGTGACAAGAAAAAGTAATTTTATTCAGACTTTATAAACATTGTAATTTACACTTTTCTATTTTAATTTATTATTGGAAGTAATCTATTAGTCCAGGAGGTAGTGTGAAAAAAGTGACTGACCAATATCAAGCTAGAATTTTGTGTATAAGTTGATCTTTTGGTGCCCTTTATAAATATGTGGTAAGCTAAGTTCGTCTTCAGAATATACCTTGACCATAGGCTGCCACAAAAGATTAAAAAAACAGACCAGAGGTGAGAGGCCTTTTCCTATTCATTTTTGCGGACAATGTGATTTTAATGATCCTAAGTACAAAATTATTTAGAAGACTAAAAATCAGGTTGATGTTAGTTTGTTATTTGATAGATTATTATTATGCAAGCTATATCTTCTGGATCAAAATGTTTATAATTACAATAATAAAAATATACAAAATCTTAATTAAAACATAAATGAATAATAAAAGGCTCCAGCTATGAATTTCCATCAACAAAGAACAGACATTTAACATTAAAACATTAACACTGACTATATTTATATTTTATAACTTTTTTTTTTTTCTGTGGTTATAATTAAAGCTATAAAAGAATATTTGTGAAACATAAGAAACACTAAAATATATTATTGAAGTCTTACATAATGATTAAATTAATTTTATTCATTCATCAAGTGTGGACTCTGTGTAAATAATATATATTGTGATTGGATTTATGTATTATATTAACATGCACTTTATAAAAATTAATATTAAATGAATAAATATGGTTTATTTCATTAAATGTCACCCCTCTCACTATTTTTATGATTATTATTTTTTTATTTATTATTATTATTTTATTTTACTCTTGTTTGTTGTTGTGAGAAATTAAAAAAAAAATCCTATTTTTCTTGGTGTTGTGATGTTATTATTTTTTTTTTTTTAATTTTTAATTTTTATTTTGCAACTCTGATGTGCGCCGGTATGTGTGTGTATAGCAAGAAAAAATGTTACATATACATTCAAAAAGTTATATATATAGTGTGTTCCACAATTGAGTATTGAAGAAAAATATTGTTTATTAATTGTTCTTTAGAGAAAAAAGTATTTTTTTATAATAACTCCTGCATTATCTGATTCCACTAAGAAATGTGTGGTATTCTTGATTTTTTGTTCAGAGTAACTTTATAATAAATACCAAGAGTAAAACTACCGCTATTTTTGACAGCATTAAGAAATATAAGGATTGCAAGAAAACACTTAAACATTAAATGACAGTTTAATATCTCAGATATAAAAGTTAATTCAATACTCCGATATATTTCATTTTTGTTTCATTTCTGAGGGTAAACAATGAGTTAAAAACAACAAATAGTTCCTACTGAATTTTACTAATAAACACAATATGATGGAACGCCTGATGAAATAAGCTAGAGAAAGAAAGTACTCAGGTCATTGTTAATATGTATTACCCTCTAGCAAGTTTAAAATTCTGGATACATAATATGTATTTACAAATAAGAGCCAAAATTTGTGCAGCAGAGTTAGGTGAAAATACATTTGAATGATCTTTTATTTTATTATTTTCTTAAAAACCTCAAAACTGTTTAAGTTTTTGTAGTAGTTTTCTAATGAGGAGTAAATATTAGAATTATTAATTAATTGGTCTGATTTTAAACAAAAATTTTGTTCTTTTCATAAATTATAATCAATTTTAGTGATAAATTTTTTTGTTTTTACCATTTTCAACCATACTTATAGATAATATTTTATCTGGATTTTTTTAATATACATGGATAAATATACAGAAAGGGAAATGCACTGCTATATGCTAATATTTTTCCAATACTGTTAAAAATAACTGTAATTTAGTCTTGGTCATGTTTTTTAAAGTTATGAATTTATTCAACACCCTCTACAAAAAAAAAAAAAAAAAAAAAAAAAAAAAATACATTATTGGTGGTATTCGAAGATGCAGGAGTTTTTATAAAGTAAAACTATTTCTTGAAAAATTCTTTACTACTTTATTGTAGGACTCACCTGATCTACATATATGTATATTTATATAAATATAGGTACTTCTTTAGATTATTACTCCCCTATGTTCCTTAAGAAAACAAATGCCTTGACTAAATAACTTTTAAGACAAAGGGCTATTTAGTCCAAGGCACTTTGGGACAAAGGAATATCAAACTTCTGTTTTTAGAAGGGGAGTAACAGTCTAAAGAAGAACATTCCGGACACCTTCTTTAGATTGTTACTCCCCACTGTTTTCTTTATAAGGGGAGTAACAATCTAAAGAATTGCCGGATTATTTATATATTTAGTCTCTTGTTTGGAGCAAAGTGTATATTAACCTTGTTTTTCTATGGTTTACTTGGATATCCCCACAATATTAAACACAATTAAAACCCAAAAGGTCAACCACTAAAATTCCCTTAGAATTGCTTATTTTACTTGTAAATCTTACAAATTTTTACATCGTGTTTCACATTTGTTCATTTTTATTTTCTTTAACTACATCATTCAATTTTTCTAAAAATGTTTTGTCAAACTTTTTATTGTTTAGTTTAGTTTCTTCTTAAACGTCCAATTTATTACATCCTTTTAAATTCATTCAAACTTTATTAATAAAAATCTAAATTTCAGTTTAAAAAACAAATCCATTCCAGTTATAACATTAAAAATTTCAGTTAATAAATTTTAGTTATAACAATTCAATTCTAGGTAAATAACAAAATAATTTCAGTTATAACAATAAAATTGAACGTTTATACTAAAATTGGTATCATTCTCTTTCACAGTTAAAACAAATTAAATTTTGTCAATTATAATGTAAATATAAGCTATAACAATTAATAGTAAAAAATCATTATCAATTAATTTTATAACATTCAATTTTAGTTATAGCCATTTCAGTTTTAAATAACAAACTTTCAGTTATTAACAATTAAAATTTCAGTTAATAAAATTCAACTGAATTAACTGTGATAACCACTTGGTAATTATTTTTATTTTTTATTAAATTCCTAAATACATAAATACAAATTTTATATTGTACAACAATAACAATATAAATGTATCAATATTATGTATCAAATTGGAATTCGGTTAAAATATATAATTTATACATTTATTTTCTTCTTTCTTCTCTTTAATNAAAAAGATTAACATATTGCTATATAATTTTGCTGTTTTTTTAAATATATTTTATAACTTATTTTCTATTAAATTAACTTTATTTAATTTAAACAATATAATCATTGTTATTTTTAATCTGAAAGCTTTTCTTTTGCTACTTATATTACTTTATTTATAATTAACCTAGAACTTTTTTAATATTGATTATCTAAATTTTATATTTTCAATTAAAGATCTTTATCTGTTCATTCAATTTTTGGAATGATTTATTAATATTAAAATAAAATATTTATTATTTTATTTGATTTGAATTATTACATGGATCAATATTTTATAATTTTGTTATGATGTTATTATTCTTAACTTTGTATTTAAAAAATTACAAATTTATAAACATACTTTGTTAATGTCATAATGTAAAAGCAACTGTGATTCCAATTTATAAGCTATAGCTTCATTTTTAAGTTTTTGGTAGTATTCATACTACGGAACGTTTAAATTTTAATTTAAATCAAATTGTAATTACTATTTACAACAGGAGACTATTTTTCTCTGTCTGTCTCGCGTTGTAAATAGTAATTATAATTTGCTATAGCTTAATTAAACAAGTCTTTTCATATTAATTAAAATTACATTAAAAAAAAAATAAGATTCTCTCATTATCTAAAGGCCTCCCTTAAAGTGTCGATTCCTACACTTAAGATGTGCTGTTCTGTTTCGAAAGTGGCCTCCAGTTCACAAAGAAGTATCGGAATAATTATCAGCTTCATAGATGATTAGATACTTTAGAAGAGGACCAAAACTAATTAAAAATTCAGAAAACAGTCTTCTTAATCATAGTGTCAATCAGGTTACACTTCTTTAACGTAAGAGCTAATAAGTATTCAACCAACAACTTCTAATTAGTAACTCATAAGTAGAAGTCAAGTTAATAAGACATTTAATAAGCTTCATCTAGCTCACAAGTAACTCTTAAAAAGTGGGCTGAGACATTCAAATGCACTTTAAACGGAGTTTTATGGATATTGAATGCTTAAGTGTAGTAGGTAATAAGTACATACAGAAGTATGACTAGGCACCCTCGTGATAAAGGGTCATAATGTTTACATTCAGAAGAGCTACATGATTACAAGTATGTCATCTTACACTTCTCAACAATTGACCCTGTATTATTATTGAATATTCATGAACTATTGTGCTTTGTGAAACTACAGGTTTGAGGCATTTATAATATACCTTTGAGGCCATTTTCTTTTTTGCCCATAGATAAAGATAAAACACATAAGTAATAGATAAACTTTTAAAATATTGCGTATATAGTGAGGACATCCCTAAATGTTCCTTTGTACATATTTTTTAATCCTGTGCCAAAATTCACCGATTCATTAATAATGAGAGGAAATTGGTGTGCACTTAACTTTATTGAGAAAATTACTTTCTATAGAAAGGTAAATATTCTGCACTTCTCTACACTGTTGCTCCCCTTATTAAAATAAAGAAGGGAGTAACAGCAAAAAGCTTACATACATACGACTAGGCTGTTAAATACTTGGACAAATTTTAATTAAAGATATTACTTACCCCTAAAAAGGATCCAAATAACTAGTTTCTAGGCCTGGCCTTCTAATCACTAACCACCTTGTTACCCCATTATTGAAATCCAGAAAGTTTTGACACTTTGAAATGAGAACCAAGAATAGATATAAACAGTCTCCAGAAGGCATTGCTAACATGAAGTTTGCCAATATTGACTTACACAACTAAATATCAAGAAATTTGGGGCAAAAATATATCCTTTTTATAAATTTATATATGTATTTGAACCAGAGCCTTCGAAAGTGTAATCTTATCCCACCTGTAACATGGCCAGATTATATTGGCCATTTTATCTGGAGCAAGCTTAAATATGGAATTTCTTCCAAGACAAACATATCTTTAGTAATTATTAGTAAAAAATCCTATACTATTTTTGAATTAACTTTCCTATTCATTAAACTTATAGAAACTTTTTATAAAATAAATATTTCATGGATTTCATTAAAATAATTTCAGATATAAAGTAAATATAGTGTTACATATTTGAGATATAAGCTTGGAAATACACAGTGCTTTTTATTTATGATTTTTCATTAGTATTGAATATTTTTTTGTTTTTATATTATTTTATAGGTCATAAAAGAGTTTTTCTGAATAAATTTTGAAAGTTTTATTTTTTCATTAAATTCATGTCAAAATACCATGTTATATCACATTAATTTTATGGAAAAATGTATTATAATAACCACTAGAGACTTTTTTTTTTCAAAACAATTGATTATTGTTTAGTAAAATAAGGTTCAAAATAAAAAAAAGGATTGACAATTGAAATAAATTTTAGATGAATATATTTACAACCTTCATAGTAAGCAAACTTACCAAGTAGAACAGAAGATAAAGACAAGGTAATTTTGCAGTTTTGATATTTGCACCACCAAGGTATACAGGGAAAACCAATATACATATGTGATTCTTCAAATGAAAAGAATTTAACATAAAAGTGAGCGTAGAAAGGAATAGTCAAGTAAAATTAACTTAATTTCTTCATAAAAGGTTGTACATTTAACCTAAACATACAGGGTCTGGCAGCCAAACCTGACGGCTATTAACAGGCAAACTCAATGAATTTTCAAGATATTTATTATTATTTAAAAGAAGAGGGGGAGGTCTGTGGTTCGAATCCCGGCGCAGAAGTCTATTTTTCTCTGACTGTCTCCCTTTGTAAATAGTAATTATAATTTGATTTAAATTAAAATTTAAACGTTCCGTAGTATGAGTACTACCAAAAACTAAAAAATTGAAGAAGAGTAGTGTAAATTTACAATTAATAATAAAAAAGTTTAAAAAATCATTAAAAATGAAGACCTCCATTTTCTCTTAACTGCTAGTCAGTTGGGAAGTTTGTCGTCACTCTTCACCCTATCACACTGTGGTAGATCCATAATTTTTGAGAAAAAAAAACGGCTGTACTGTGAAAGTTAATTTCAAAAGCTACCTAATGATGATCCGTGAGTTCCTCCTTGAGTTACGTAGCTGCCTATTTCCTCTTAGGAGGATTTGGTTTCAGTATGATGGGGCAATTGCTAATACCGAGGGGCCTATGTAAAGAGATCATTTTCCAGTAGGTTAATCTCGCTCCGGAACTGTCTCCAGATCAGTCCCCACCTGAATTTATCTGTGGGGCAATGTTAAGGGGACAGTTTATCTTGAAAAGCCTCAAAATTTGGCAGAACTGTAAAAGAATATTCAGAGATAAATTCATGCATTCCTTTGACAAACCTTGAGAAGAGTGATGACAATCTACGCCATCCAACTTGAGCAGTGCAGGGATAATGAAGGTCATCATTTAAGTTATGTTATTTTTGCTTTAAAATGATTTTTTTTTTAACTATAGGTATGCGTTGTAAATTTTCACTATTCCTATTTTAAATAATAATAAAAATTTAATGAGATTAAATTAATGCAGAGATATCATCGTGGAAAATATATAAATATGCTTCTTGAAGGAAAAAAAGAAAACAACATAACTATAAATAATTTCTCCTCAATCATCCAGCCCAGTTATGGAAATCAGTACTAAAACCTTGAATAAATTGGTTAAAGGCTAAAGCCAATATAACCATTATAATTATTATAAAGTACAGAACCATGTCCATTAAGAATCAAATACAATAAAAGTCAAGTGGTCCCATCCAATTATCAATAAAAATAATTTTTTCCATAAATTGTGAGACATGTTTAAGGTATCAGATGAATACTAAATATATTGAAGTGTATCTAATCAATTGAAGTTATTTCACGTAAAAGTTTTTATTACTAAAAAAAAAAAAAAAAAAAAAAAAAAAAAAAATCTCTTCTAATGACCTATTAACATACATATTATTTTAATGTTTAATAATAAAAATATAATTTAAACTAAAAACAAACATGTAATCATTTCAGGAATACAGCGTACAGTTGACATTTCGAGAACAATGGCTCGACGAAAGATTGAAGTTCAACGATTTTGGAGGTTGGAATATAATATTATTTATTTATTTATGTTATACAGCAATGATTTAAATTATAATATATTTGTATTTTATTAATAAGGATATAAGACAATTTTTTCAACTTTTGAAGACTGGTTTAATTGACTGAAATAGGAGGAATTGACTAATATAGGAGGGATATGCAAAGCAAAAACATATTAGGTAATGTCAACATGACAATGTTAAATCAATTTTATTAATCATCTTCAACATATATATTCTGTTACGACACATGCCCAGTACATGTATGATTTTAAGCCCTGTACATTTGGGAATAAAGTGGTGTGAAAGCTGTGAATAAAATATTTTAAATAATTAATTGAACTGAAACTTCCTGACGGCATTATTCCTGACGGAATAATTTCTACACTGACGGCATAGTATAAGTATAGTTTTATGTTGTCATAAACACTTTTTTGTTGGGGACTTATGGCTTTTGTTGGGAGCGCTTTTTTGGCTCGGTAAGTTGTATTGGAGAGAAGGTGGCTCTCTTATTAATACAGTTAAAAAGCATCTGGCGTGGTCACAACTTGAATGGAGACCACAGATAGCACAGACGACCCCCCCTTCGACACACACACAGTGTTCACCCAGTGTCGCTATAGTAATGGGTACATGCCAACATGCCAATTGAAAGGGTTGCATAGTTGATTATGCCAATTGTAAGGTTTATACAGCTGATAATGAGCAACAAACTGCATAATATATAGTAGTATAAGCCCTTTGGGAGCCCTTCATGGTCTGTGACCCAGGCACTAACAAAAAAGGAATAAGAAAAATGGGGCTATGTACTCTTGTAAAGATTTAGTGGCTAAAGGCTATTCCTACACACTTAACTTAAAATTAAATAAGTTATTGAACTTATGGTTCGTCCAATAATATCACATTCACAACCGCAGAATCCTCAAATAAAACTTGATAGGTTTATTTCTAGTATTTCTAAAACATTTCAAATAAAACACCAGCATTTATTTTTATTTCTAATAATATTTTAATAAATATTTAATTTTATTTTTTGTTTCCAGGCAAGATCAAATATTTGACCCTTACTGAAGCCAACAGAGTATGGATGCCTGATCTTTTCTTTTCAAATGAAAAGGAAGGTCATTTTCATAACATCATCATGCCTAACGTGTATATCAGGATATTCCCTTACGGATCGGTCCTCTACAGTATAAGGTGGGTAACCCTTGCGTTTGAAGTAACTTTGGCTGTGCTGCATCTATACTCATGCCATATTATACGATGTTACTCTGACAGCGTAGGAAAATCGGAAAAAAAGGGAAGGGAGTTAATGAGAGCTCGAGTCAAAGTGATATTATTTTTGTAGTTACAGTAAGGATGATGTTACTTTGTCTATAAGGTTCTTAGGACAAAGGAATATCATCTAACCTGTGTGTAGAAGTGATATTAGTCTAGACATAACTATTTAATTTTCATATTTCAATACAAGTATAAAGTGATAAGGTCATGCCACTGTCAAGGTTGCTTTAACATTATCTAGGTTATATGGGTGGTTTTTTGTTTTTATTCAACACCATTTATATTTGAAATATGAGCTCAAATGCAACAAACAGACTTTATACTTCACAAGATGTAACTCTACTATAATAGGGGTTAGGGGTGTAACAGTTACATCTAAAATCTAAAAGTTTATGATTCCAATGGAAGAAATACATAGACCCTTACTTTCTTAAAGTATATTGCAAATGTTCCTGAGGTATAACGTATTACACAAAAGGGAATAAAAATAGTTAAAACAAACATAACAATAAAAACAATTAAAATAAATAAAACAAACAATAACAAGACAATTAAAATAATACAAGGATAGGATAAAAAAATAAAAGAGAAGGTAGTTCTATAATTACCTGGATTAAATCTGTTCCCCCAGCGTATCTCCTTTTTCATTGGTAAAAGATAAATTGGTCGAAAATTGATTTGACAAAAAATTTGTCAATTCCACTCTATAAATACTCACTTTCTTTTCCACAATTTACTAAATATATTTTTTTAAATTTCCCGCTATTTTCTAGAAAGAACATAAACATTAATCAGGTGCTGCATTCTATCATCATTTATTTAAACCAAAATGACAGGCTGGTGGTTATTCGAATAGCTCGTTTTTTTAAAAAAATATAAGTAATAAATAGAATTACTTTTTTAAAATTTATATCAAATTATTTTTCTGTATTTTGAAGTTTAGCTTCTCGGTGTAAAATAATTGGGTAATTTGTATTATTTCCTCAATTTGCGACTGCGACTATTTACGCGACTTTTTTATTTCTCTTAAATTTTTATTTACCCTAAATTCTAAAAGTGCCATTTATTTTTCTTTACTTTTATTTTAAAAATAACACCTGTTGCCTATGAAATATGTCGATTTAATCAACTTGCTTCCATAATTTTTTATCATCTTATTATGTTGGATAAAGTCAAAGTTCTGATATTTATTTCGTAAAATTGCTTTTAAACTTGCAAATTAAACTTTAAAAAAAAAAAAAAAAATATACGTTTTTTGAGGAAGGTTAAACAAAACAGTAAACAGTAAGGTTATAGAAATACGATTGTTTTGTATTTAAATCTGAGTGGAATTTTCATTTGTTTAGAATTCTAAACAAATGAAAATTCCACTTTTGGATATTTATTATTCAACGTTTGGATAGACAAAAATGAATACAACACAGCAATATATATCATTNCTCTTTTTAAGCATGAATATGTGATGCCTTCATCTTCTTCCTCTGTAAGATAATAGTATTACTCCCAAGTCCTTCTAAAGCCAGCCATACACGTTACAGTATACCTGACAGGTAAACCTGTACTGGTAACCTGCATAGGTAAACCAGAGTGGTTGGTATACCGCAACGTGTGTGGCTGGCTTTAGAAGGACTAGGTATATAGCCAGTTTTTAAAAACAATTTAGTTGTTAATATTATATTCAACCCTCTACGACCCACACAAAAAAGAAGACTATATTTAAAAAAGAGGGACACACGGAAGTTTTTAAAGTTATTTAAAAACACAAGTAATTCAATTAGTAGGTCAAGAAAGCTAATACCCTGGAAATGGAAGATCAAGAAGAAAACATCATAAAATCACTTAATCTGATTGAACAGAGGTTCTGAAAGTAGTAAGTGGAAAAGTGGAAAGTTTTTTTTTTTTTAAAAAAAAGTTCTTTTATGAATGTTGTAATTTGTTGTAAGTAAGTTAGGGAGTTTAAACTCTCTCTGTATTTATATATTTATTTGTTTTTTTTTCAGGATATCTCTGACATTATCCTGCCCCATGAATCTGAAACTCTATCCACTCGACAGACAGATCTGCTCATTAAGGATGGCCAGCTGTAAGAAACTGTTATTTAATTAAACAATCTATTTTTTAAATTATTATTACTCTTAATAATTAAATATGTATCTCTCGCAGTGTATGATGTTTTCATTTCATCACATAGCATTTCGGGTACTTCTTTGGATTGTTACACTCCTATGTTTTCTATAGAATATAAATAAATATATAATGATTTATATATTCCTTTGTCTAAATAACTATTAAGACAAAGGGATGTTTAGTCTAATGTACTTTGGGACAAAGGAATATCACACTTCTTCATAAGGGGAGTAAGAGTCTAAAAAAGTTCCGCATTTTGTTCAATATCAATAATTAATTAATTAAAGTGGATTTATGAACCACTAGGATCCTATTGTAAGTTTACATTTTAGTATTTTACGGTATTTTCCCTCTTTTTAAGCATGAATATGTGATGCCTTCATCTTCTTCCTCTGTAAGATAATAGTATTACTCCCAAGTCCTTCTTATAGAAATACGATTGTTTTGTATTTAAATCTGAGTGGAATTTTCATTTGTTTAGAATTCTAAACAAATGAAAATTCCACTTTTGGATATTTATTATTCAACGTTTGGATAGACAAAAATGAATACAACACAGCAATATATATCATTTAACTTTATTTGAGCCCAGACTATCCAAATTATAGGGAATTTGTGGATCAACTATACAGTAGCAGTTTTAACCAGTAATCTATTTTATTTTGAAAATTATGAAAAAAGAGAAGGTATTTTATTTATTTATATATTTCTTTTAGTTTTAAAGTATAGGTTAAAGGTTTGCCTGGCTCTTGAACATTTAATTTTTATTTTTCCCTTTGAAAAATAAGTGGTAAAAACATCTGTTGTAAATAGAGCATACTGTAAAATATGGTCAAACTTAACCCTTTAGGCTCTACCGCCCTTTGAGGTTAGAAAAATAATTAAAATTGTATTGGTTCCAAGCAAGATATCAAAAATCTAAGTACAGGCTTCATTCCTAATTTTAATTCTGCACAATTTGAGCCCTATGTCAACTCTCTACTACAATAAATACTACAACTATTTCAATACAATGAGGTTTATCGTTGTATTAAAATGTCGCCTGTACTATTTATTTATCATAGGAAGGTGAAATAGGGCTATGATATGAAGCATGTACTTAGATTTTTGATATCTTGTGTAGAGCCAATAAAATTTTAATTTTAATGTTTTTTCTAACCTCAAAGGGCGGTAGAGCCTTAACATGCAATGTTAATCTTTTTTATTTTTTAAAAATAATAGAAGTAGGGGATATTCTGCAGTGTTCCCTTAGGTCAAGAATCGCTTAGCTTTGGCATAATTTTGCTCAATTTATAAACTTTGCAGGTTCATTCGAGTTATATGTACCCCTGTGCCTAAACGCTTCCTTAACCCAGCTATATCCGGTGTCTGCAGAGAAAGGGTTGCTCCTTGCGTCTGCACAGCTTACAAACGACCACTTTCCAAAATCCGCTTTTCTGTACTCAAGAGACCTCAAATCATGTCAAACCATCAACTTTCTCTTTATACAGGATGTCCCTTAACATATTTGTCCTTGAGCAACACGTCATATTAGAGATCATAATAGGATGATTTTGTCATAATATGTGTTGACAAATGTTAGTCATTAAAAAGATACAAGGTGTTAAAAGTAAAAGTTAATTTTTGAAAAATTACAATAATTTTTAAATGGTTCGAGACATAAAATTTATAATTGAAGTAGTAGAGTTTTCAAAAGGTGAGAAATCCAAATTCGCAACTTGTTTNACTGCAACGTGTATGGCTGGCTTTAGAAGGACTAGGTACAGGTTTACCTGTCAGGTATACTGCAACGTGTATGGCTGGCTTTAGAAGGACTAGGTACAGGTTTACCTGTCAGGTATACTGCAACGTGTATGGCCCGCTTAAGACTAAGCCTTTTGGCCTGAGGGAAGATTAAGGCCATTTTAAATGTCCTCTATTGCTGGCACTCTGTTATTACTGTTACCCTCTGACTTAAGTGACTACTAGAATATTGTAATTTATATTTAAGTTGAAATGTGGGTATGATGGACTGAGATACTTCATCCTAATCCGAAATAGATTATTCTGAAGGCATGATGAATTTTACAATTTAATTCAATATTTTGTTAATTTTTTATTTAATTTTTTTTTTTTATTTAATTACTTTATAAAATCTCACTGATTCACCTTTGAGAAATAATAATTTGTTTATTTTTTTTCTTCTTTACTTATGTCAATCTATAGCGCTTACTAAGGAAGGTATTGGAAATTAATTAAGCTGACATAGTTGTATATTGCAGAACACTTAACAATGCACTGTTGGGCTGTATCTGTAATTTTTACACAAAATAGCAATGATTTTTTTTCTATTTGAGTGCGTTCTTGTACTTACCTACGTTAACAAACCTGGTGGTATGAATATGGTTTTGGACGTGACGGTTTTTATTTTTCTAATTTCATCAATTCTATATTACAAAATTGATTTTTTTTTTTATATTATATTATATTGTAATTTCTTTTATTCTTTCTTAAAACTTTTATTGCCAAAGATGGGGGTAAGGAAATGAGCTTGGCATTCTTATTGCAAATTTTTCAATTTAATGTTTTTACTGCATGGGCCACTCAATACATTAAATATTTCAAATACAGACTGGTTTACAAGTAGACTTCTCCGAAGTCTTCCTGGGACTGAATGCTTGAACTGAATATCTGGTTTATACATACTAAAAATTAGTTACCTTGACAAATTAAGGCAATTTAAAATGTATTATCTATTTATTGAACTTATTGCGGAATTGTATCAAGTGGGATTATAAGATTTTTGTTCCTGAATCCTTTTCAAACCACTTCACTGATGTACAAAGTTATTTAAGAATAAGTTACTTTTTCACCTGCCCTGGCCAGACATGAATAGAACTCGCTCATCAGACACAATAGCCCAGTCAATAAAAATGAAAACAGGCTAATTCCGCAACTAATTAGGGGAAAGCTGAATNTTTATTTATCATAGGAAGGTGAAATAGGGCTATGATATGAAGCATGTACTTAGATTTTTGATATCTTGTGTAGAGCCAATAAAATTTTAATTTTAATGTTTTTTCTAACCTCAAAGGGCGGTAGAGCCTTAACATGCAATGTTAATCTTTTTTATTTTTTAAAAATAATAGAAGTAGGGGATATTCTGCAGTGTTCCCTTAGGTCAAGAATCGCTTAGCTTTGGCATAATTTTGCTCAATTTATAAACTTTGCAGGTTCATTCGAGTTATATGTACCCCTGTGCCTAAACGCTTCCTTAACCCAGCTATATCCGGTGTCTGCAGAGAAAGGGTTGCTCCTTGCGTCTGCACAGCTTACAAACGACCACTTTCCAAAATCCGCTTTTCTGTACTCAAGAGACCTCAAATCATGTCAAACCATCAACTTTCTCTTTATACAGGATGTCCCTTAACATATTTGTCCTTAAGCAACAGGTCATATTAGAGATCATAATAGGATGATTTTGTCATAATATGTGTTGACAAATGTTAGTCATTAAAAAGATACAAGGTGTTAAAAGTAAAAGTTAATTTTTGAAAAAATACAATAATTTTTAAATGGTTCGAGACATAAAATTTATAATTGAAGTAGTTGAGTTTTCAAAAGGTGAGAAATCCAAATTCGCAACTTGTTTGAATCTAGATCCTAGAGAGCCCTTGCTAGGTAATTTTTATTATTTTAAATTAGGTATTATGAATATTTCATACTCTAGTTACTCTACTCAGAGTTTGACAAATAAAATAAAACATTTACTTAGTAAAAAGCATTCTCAAGCGGCCACCATTATCTCATATGTTGGAAGGATTTCTATTTATTATTTGTATTCAAAATTCCATTGTTAAAAGTTGGCTGAGGGGGGGGGGGGTTAAAACTCCATAAATCCATAAATTATTACTCCTTGGTAATAATTTCCTTGTGGTGATATTTTTTAGAATATTAACAGCAAACCCTAAAAAAATATCATTAAAATTTTATATATGTACCACAATTATTACTTTCTCATATCCAGAGATAGTATTGTTAAATTCGATTTTGAGATTGTAATGGATTTACACATTTTGAGGTCCCTTGAGTCCAAAGAAGTGGTTTTTAAAAAATGTTGTCTGTCGTTTGTGCAGACGCCTGGAGCCTTAACTACTGGGCCAATTTTCACAAAATTTGGCATACAAACTCAGAAAAATCATACCCCGAGGTGAAATCGTGAAATGAATTTTAGCTCCAAACTTGGGGCCCCCTCAAAAACTCTGAAAAAAAGTTGAAAAAATATATATTTCTCGAAAATAGTTCCGAAGATTTTGATTAATTAATTCTAAATTGTAGTCCATTTAAAAATACGAATCTAACGATATAAGATGTTTTCCCTGTAAAATCTAGTTCCTGAGTAAATAGCTTAAAAAAGCTGACAGAAAGGAGCCTGGGTTTGATTCCCCGCCCAGGAGAAGTTATTATTATGATACAATTTGATGAAATGTTCAATAATAACTAAATTTACATGCAAAAACTAATAAATGAAAAACATTGGGCTAGGTAATTATGAACTCGTATATGAGAAAGTTTGTATAAGTTGTCTTAGACCAATTTTTTTTTTATCATTTTGATAGAGTACAAATTCTAAAATTTTTGCTGACTTTTAATGACCAGTATTTCCTAAAAATACAAGCCTTGGCATTGTCAAAATTATCAGTAATAGGAAAATTATTCATTAAACTACAAACCATTTACATGTGCTATAATGAGGAACCAAAAATTATAAAATTCAAATAAAGTTTTAAATAATATATTAATTATCATCAGTTTTGAATACAGCTAAACCCGTATTTACAAAAGCTTTTATTTTTTCTTTAGCAGCTAGTTTTTTTTTTTTTTTTTTAAAAAAGTTCTTTTATGAATGTTGTAATTTGTTGTAAGTAAGTTAGGGAGTTTAAACTCTCTCTGTATTTATATATTTATTTGTTTGTTTTTCAGGATATCTCTGACATTATCCTGCCCCATGAATCTGAAACTCTATCCACTCGACAGACAGATCTGCTCATTAAGGATGGCCAGCTGTAAGAAACTGTTATTTAATTAAACAATCTATTTTTTAAATTATTATTACTCTTAATAATTAAATATGTATCTCTCGCAGTGTATGATGTTTTCATTTCATCACATAGCATTTCGGGTACTTCTTTGGATTGTTACACTCCTATGTTTTCTATAGAATATAAATAAATATATAATGATTTATATATTCCTTTGTCTAAATAACTATTAAGACAAAGGGATGTTTAGTCTAATGTACTTTGGGACAAAGGAATATCACACTTCTTCATAAGGGGAGTAAGAGTCTAAAAAAGTTCCGCATTTTGTTCAATATCAATAATTAATTAATTAAAGTGGATTTATGAACCACTAGGATCCTATTGTAAGTTTCTCTTTTTAAGCATGAATATGTGATGCCTTCATCTTCTTCCTCTGTAAGATAATAGTATTACTCCCAAGTCCTTCTAAAGCCAGCCATACACGTTACAGTATACCTGACAGGTAAACCTGTACTGGTAACCTGCATAGGTAAACCAGAGTGGTTGGTATACCGCAACGTGTGTGGCTGGCTTTAGAAGGACTAGGTATATAGCCAGTTTTTAAAAACAATTTAGTTGTTAATATTATATTCAACCCTCTACGACCCACACAAAAAAGAAGACTATATTTAAAAAAGAGGGACACACGGAAGTTTTTAAAGTTATTTAAAAACACAAGTAATTCAATTAGTAGGTCAAGAAAGCTAATACCCTGGAAATGGAAGATCAAGAAGAAAACATCATAAAATCACTTAATCTGATTGAACAGAGGTTCTGAAAGTAGTAAGTGGAAAAGTGGAAAAAAAATTTGTAATAAAAAAACGACGATACCAAAAATGGTGGATTAAAAACTTACTATAACTGACACACATAAATGCATGATTATGCGGGGCATGATTATGCCCCGGAGAGGGGCGAAATATAGCCAGTTTTTAAAAACAATTTAGTTGTTTTTATAATATTCAACCCTCTACGACCCAGACAAAAAAGAAGACTGTATTTAAAAAAGAGGGACACATGGAAGTTTTTAAAGTTATTTAAAAACACAAGACTAGGTACAGGTTTACCTGTCAGGTATACTGCAACGTGTATGGCTGGCTTTAGAAGGACTAGGTACAGGTTTACCTGTCAGGTATACTGCAACGTGTATGGCTGGCTTTAGAAGGACTAG
>KZ651831.1:769456-781527 GCA_001010745.2 Gerris buenoi
GAAGCGCTAGTAGTACTCAGCGTCAGCTGTTCAATTTGTAAACAATCAATATTTTTATAACTGCAGTTTGTTTTGGTAATGATTTAACCTTAATCTGCGTTTATTGTTTTTGAAGATTACGGCAAAATAGTTTTTTGAAGTTAGTTTACATGTGGTGGGCGATAAAATAGTGTACGCACCTCGAGCAGTAAGCGCTATGACAGGCCCCGGGCGTTAATGCACTCGTGCTTTCAAACTTCGCCCTCGGCCTGTAATAACGCCCTTACTGCTTTAGTTGCGTAAATAGCTATTAACTTACAATGTTTTCTATTTCTCCTGTTTGCTTCTGGATACCATGATGGCACTTTTCAGGAAAGTGAAAGCGTCTAAAATTAATATGGCTGTAAACAGTAAAGGGTGGGTGCAAAGTGAGCACCATATTGATAAGCACAACTCCCAAGTTAACAAAGTAAAAGATTACAATAGTACTGGTTTCAGTCTAAAGGTAAAGTGCCAATGTGACAACTGAAATGACTCTAGCCTGAAACGGCTGCAGTCACTTACTTACTTACTTACTTAGTCGGATCCTTTTCTACCTTGTATCAAACTTTTTGGTGTTGAATAAAAAGTTTTCCACCCTCTCCTGTCCGTGGACAGGCCTCACACCTGGCTCTTAAAGGGTTCTTCTGGAGGGCTACAGTCTCACAGCTCATAAAACGGACTTCTTGTAGGTAAATGAAAGGAACCCTTTCAAATGATAAGGCTACTCAAGCAGTCTATCTATAACAGTCATCATGGCTGGAAGAGTTTTTGTCTTTTTCCAGACAGATAAATGGATGATGCAAAATTAATAGAGTGGTTGTGAGAGCACACAAGTCTTTTTAACCCTCAGCACGATCTTTGTGTGTCTAATGATTCCATGACAAATTTAAAAATAAATAAATAAGTACTTAGTACTATTTTTGAAAGTATATTAATAATTATTGTTACGTATCTGAGTGTTAGCTCCAGTTTTTAAGCAGAGCTAATAGGTTGCTTCACTTTTGCTTGCTCCACAAGACTGTCTTTAGTTCACTCTTTCAATGAGTGTCAAAACATAATTGAACTGATTAATATTTAAACAGAAAAACTCTCCAAACACAGAATTATCCTTCAATATATGTCTCAGTTTAAGGAAGTTTTGATATTCATCTCTGTCCCTCGGCAAATGCATTGGATGATGATTATTTAACTGCTGTTTTAGTACAATTAGTAGTTCTTTTTCTTCTTCTTCTTCAAGAAGAGACAATAATAATGATATTGATGTTTCCTCCATGGCATTACCGAAGCTACTGTAATTTGAATTGGAATTTGAACAAGTAGCTCAGGTCTTATGGCTCTCTAGCTGGGCGGCTGCAGCTGTATGTCTATAGTTGTTATAGTAATCACATTGGCACTCCACCTTAGTAGTTGTGGTTAGACAGGTAGGATGAACCACTTGTTCAAACCTAGCAATCAGGCCACATTGGGCCCAGTTAACTAACCCCGTACGCAACCCATGGTGGAGTGTTCTAACCACTTCCCACATTATACCTGAACATAGTACCTCTAAAGCGGGTATGGTGCTGTCATTAGAGAGCTATTTAAATCAGAGCATCATGACTCAAGATCGAACCCACGACCTTAATTTTCCTCGAATCATTGATAGCTGGGCGCGTGCCTAGACACCTTTGTCCCATTGGCTCCCTTCACACTCCACCTTGACTAGTGAATAATCCCTTTATTAGGTTTGCGATAAAGTTTTTTTTAGCCTTTCTCATTTTTTTTAAATGAGCGTTATGAGATATTTGAATGCATATCATGGTCAGATTCTTTGGATAGTTGGGTTGATCATCTCTACCTCCAACCTTGAAGCTGTTCTTGTAACTATGTTTTTACTCTCCTTTACCTAAGCATTTGTCTGTTAAATTATTATATTATAAGAATTGTTTGTTTCAGAAGCCCGTGGTAAGGAGGCCAGGTGAAACACTAACACTAGACAAAATGCGTCAGTGTGAAGTACACATGCAAGCCCCGCCGAGCCCTAACTGCTGTCGTTCATGGCTCTCTAAATTCCCAACCCGTTCCAAGAGGATAGACGTGATTTCACGTATCACCTTTCCACTTGTCTTTGCCTTCTTCAACATTACCTATTGGTCTACGTATCTCTTCAGGGAAGATGCTGACGGAGACTAAACAAATCTAATCTTCCTCAAGTCACATGAGAAAAAGACCACTAAACAAAAAAAAAAATAAAAATAAAAATAAATAACTCAAAAAGTATGTTATAAGGTATGGAAAAAAAAGTTTATCATTTATGAGTAGATTTGTTTCTTTTTATTAAAAATAAATAAAAAAATGAATCCTAACAATTTTAACAAATGAAGATTGAAGTTATCTTTCAGTAAACATCTATAATAGCACATTTAATATCAAGATGTTAATAAGCAAGAGTGAAATTAGGGTGGGGTTCAAGTCAATTATGACAAAGATGTGTCAGTAACTATAAGAAATTAACAGATAAATAAATGACTACTCTGTATTTCTCACTAATTTCATCAAAGGTCATTTTCAATTATATTTGTCTTCCAGCTACCCTCTTGTCAGTAATTTATCACCTTGAAGAATAGAGGTTGGTTATTCTTATTCATATGCTTTATTCCTGCTAAAGAACGATGGTAATGTAGTCAAAAAATTTGTGTTAGATGATAATTTGCTTAAAGATAATTCATTATCTCGTTTGGGAAATTACATTGGTTTTAGTGGTTATTAGTTGCATTGATTTATGCCTACGTAGACTTGTGTTGTGGATTAATACCACTCAGTTTTCTGGGAGGGATTAAAAGATGTGAAGTATGAGATTTCACTACCAATTATCGAATATTACATGCACATTCGCATATTAAATAAAAAAAGAAATCTCTTGGTTAATTTTAAGTTAATGCTGTTGTTGCATCAAAATAGCATTAAGGTGCTTTAATGTTCCTAAAACATACTCTCAGCAATGAAGAATATACTAGGCCCTCCACTGCCACTTCTACATGATATTTTCAATTATTCTCTTTTTTCTCCGAGTAAAAAGTTATTATAATATTATGTTTTATTAATTTGTTTTAAATGAAGATGTATTATTAAATAATTTTTAAATCTGTTTAGATGTCATTGACAAAATAACACTGAGATATTACAAACTAGCCAAGAAAAGAGCAAATCTAAGATTAGAGAATACTTACATGAAAATCTGCTCAAAATATATAATACATTCATCGCATTGAGATTTAAAGAAATTTAATTTGGTGAAGAATCAGAAATGCCAATTTTATTTAAAAAGGTATCTTTACAAATTTACGTTTATTTTTAAATAACTTTTAACCTAGGATGGTGGCACTACATTTGCCATGGTGACAATAATTTGTATCAATGTGCAAATATAAAAAAATATATCCCTATAAATAATTACCAATTTAGATGCTTATGCTATCTGAGGTTATGCTATTGAGGTATCTGGGAAACCTAGTAGTCTAGGAGACAGTGTGCAAAATAGTGTCCGACTTACATCAAGCTAGAATTTTTTGTGTAAAAGTTAATCTTTTGGTGCCTCTTAAGAATATTTTGTCCGTTAAGTTGGTGTGCGGGACATAGTTTGGCAGTATACATTTAAAAAAAAAAAGAAACCGGTGGAGAGCAGCCATGTCCCACCAATTATGGTCAACTATGTGATTTTCATGATCCTGAATACAAAATTAATTAGTTGACCGAAAATCAAGTTGATGTTAGTTTGTCTCTTAATTATTTTTAATGATTTTCGGTCTATTAACTAATTTTCAATTTTTGAGTTTTTGGTAGTTTTCTTACTACCGAAAGATTAAATTTTAAATAATTCAAATTACAATTATCAATAACTACGGGAGACATACAGAGAAAAATAGACCCCTGCACCGGGACTCGAACCACGGGCCTCCTATTTTCCGTACAGGCGCNACCTAGGTGGTGGCCACTAATATGGTGTTTTGGCATTTATTTATTGAGGTGTTATAACAATTTAAATGTTCCATAAAAAATGCACCTTAAAGGATGTGAATAACTTTTAAATCACATTATTTAATTTCAAAAAAGGAGGGGGGAACTTAAAATGATTGGAAATTCATATAATTTATTATTATTTATTCAAAGTCTATTGTGGTCATTATCTTCTCTCAACCTTTCACCCTATTTGAAAACTATCAATAATATTTCAATGTAAAAAAAAATATTATTGCCAAAATAAATTTGTTGGGATGAAATAATCTACTCATGAAATGTAAATATGATTAATTTACTTGTAAATTACCAGAGCTTGATTTCCTTTTAGAAAACAAATTAAAAATATTTGAAAGAGCTCTTAAATGTACTAAAATTTATGGAATATTAACTTTAAATTGGATTGCTTTATTTGGAAATTAATCAAAGAGTGTTTGCTTTTTACCTCTTAAAGGTGATGATTATAAAGTCACTATAAGATAAATTACTTATATAATTATAAGTATTAAAATTCAAAATATAGGTAAGGAATAAAGCCCCTTTAGGTCACTAAGGAACTATTTTTTCTTTGATGTTTATATATAAAAAAATCTTTGAAATGAAGCGATAAATTGGACTATAAAGAGGTCCCTTAAGAACAAATGAAAGTGTTATTCTTTTATCAAAAGAAGTATTTTTTGTTTCAAAAATTAAATGCAGTCATAAATTAGAATTTATTTTAGTTCTTTGTGTATAATTATATTTTTAGAAATTAAAATTAGCTGGCTTTGTTTTTACAATTATGTAAAAGGTGGTTAAAGGTTACCTTTATTAAAATGTTAGGTGTAGGCTAACAGAATTTAACAGTAGATATAAATTATAAATTGTGAAGTCAATATCAGGATATTTACCGTAAGTTAGTCAATAAATAACTCATTGTTTGCTTATGCTGAGGCTAAATATCACTTGACATGTTCAGATACAACACCAGTGTTAAAAGAATAATGTAGAACTATAAGAGTGAAAAGGCCCGTTTACACTTTGATTAGTGTGAGTGCGAGTGTTTAGTAAAAACACTAAATCCGTTTGGAGATCATGTGTTTAGTGTAAGAAGTGTTTAGTAATTTTGCGAGTGAACTGTTAACTTTTTAGTAGACTTGCACTGAATAGTGGACCTGCGAGTAGGCCTCCCCACTCCAACCAAGATGTCAGGGTTTTTTTTTATATTTTTCAATTATACAATTTAAAAGTAAAAATGTTTAATTGATTGGTCAAAAAACTGTCACAATGTGTCAAAAATCAACGAAACAATACCCCTCCCACAAAAAAAAAAAAAATAAATAAATGAATAAATGTTCAATAAAATAAAAAAAAATCCTCAAAATAAAATGAAATCCTAATCACTTGCACTAATTACATTGGACACTACTAAACACTAAACACTTGCAAAATTTACTAAACACTCGCACTCGCACTAATCAAAGTGTAAACGGGCCTTAAGTGAACTCAGGAGTCTCCTAAAATGTGTAATCTACTTCAAACTATGTTTTATATTTCTATGTAGACTTCTTGAATGTATGTAGAATATAGATTAAGGGTAATGACACACGGACTGGTTTTGACCAAAATCTTTAACCTGTCAGTTTTTCTTGCAGTTGACAAACACAGCGTGTTCAAAAAAATTGTTAGGAAAAACGAGTCATTTGGATCGACTTATTCCAATCACTCTGTGTGTCATTTCCTTAAGAGTTATAAATTATCCTAATAATGTTGTTATATAACTTTGTGCACCTAAATCCAGCACTAGTTTAATATTTATGGTAATAATTCCTTGTGACGTCCATTATTTTATGTTTTAGTTTTACCGTTAAATTATACTCAGTAAGTTTAAGATGTGTTTATCTTGGATGATATCTTCTTGTTGTTTAAAAAATGAGAAAGAAATACATCAACTATTTTGAAATCAGTACTGAATGTAGCAGGGTTATATAATTGATTAAATGTGATTAGCTTATTCATCAATTATTGTGTTTGAATAATTTCAAAGAAATCTAGCTCTGCTAATATTACAAGTAATAATAAAAAATAAAAAATATCAATGTAAAATACTTTAATCGACTTGTGCATAATAAGTCCAAACATGTATAATTTGTATTTAGGCATTTTATGCATTAGAAATCTATATAAGTGTACATAAAGATAAACAATTTTTTATACTATAATAATAAAAATATTTAAAAAAAAAAATCATATTTTATTTTTGGTTTTACACATTTTCTTTTCTTTTATTATTTCCTTCTCCTTTATTTTATATTTATTTTGAAGCAGGAATATAATATGATATTATTAAAATCCGGCTGAATTTTAATTATTAACTATTAAATTTGATTTAAAAAATAAATAATACAAATTAAAAAATAAATATTAATCCTATGAAAAAAGTTAAAAAAAAAATAACAAAAAAGTGATTTATTAAAATATTAGTATACATAAACATTCAAAAATTAAAAAAAAAAAATAGATATAAAACAAAGAAGAAATGGAATATCCAGGGTCAATATAGGACAAAAAAATAAAATAATATTAAAAATTGTTTGTAACATAAAATTCATTTAAATAATTTGATAAGAACATTGCATTATTTTATTTCATGTTTACAAATTATTAATTTTCTTCTTTTTTTTAAATTAATTATATAATAGGCTGAGTGATCGTGTTCCTTGTTAAATTTTATTTTTTCAATTATTTGAATAGCTTTATGTGTGTTTTTTTTAAGCACTTGAAACTATTTTACTTACAATCTTTTCGTTTTACAGAATTCATTGAGACATTGAGAATTATTTTTGAAATTAGTTAGATTCGTCACTAGGGTTTAAACTAGCTGAAGGAAAGAAAGCTATGATTTATTATGTCTTCTTTAAATTTCTCCTTCCGTCTACTTTTGAGGAGATGCTTCCTCTAAGTGAGTGAGAACAATGTCCTTTCCTCAGCCTTCCTTTCTTAGATATTATCTCTTAGTCTTTCTAGCGTTCTTTCCCTTAGATTTAAAAGAAAGAAGACTTCCCATAGCTTAATAAGATTTAGAAAGAACACACGTCTTTCCATTGCTTTAGAGATAACAGTATCTCAGTCTAAACTTCAAATAAGGACACATCTTCTTTCAGCTTTATAATTAATGATTTTGTTCCCTTCAAAGTGAAGAGGGGACCCACTTATTTTGTGGAATTACTCCTTTTAGCATGCAGCTTTAAGAGGTATCGTATTCCCTCCTAAAAATTAATTTGAACAATATTCTTTTCTTAACTTTAAAGATGGCGTTATGCTATCATAAACTTTAGGGTCCTACTTCTCTCTTTAGCAGTGGAGATATTAGTTGTTTTTAGGGGAGACACTTCTCCCCTCAGCTTTAGGTGCAATGCTTTTCTTTCCTTAGATTTGGAACGAATGTTCTTCCCAACTTAAATGGTTATGTAATTTCATAAGCTTTACAAGGGACCATTTCCCACCTTTAAAATAAAAGAAGACTTCTTTCCTCATCATTGGAAGATTAATTCAGGGAGGGAATTCTCAGCTTTTTTTTAATTTTCCTTACAATGAATTTCGAAAAAGTTTTGGTGAGTAGATTTGAATCTTTCTTCATTTAAATGTCTTCAAGTCTCAACATTCTTTTTCTTCTAAGCTATCACAAACCTTACTATAATGATTTGGAGAGGTGTTAATCCTTACGATCCCCACCAGCAAAATTGAATCTGCTTCTTTCTTAAATTGTATAATATAGTATAATCGAATAGAGAAGCAACTAAAATTTTCAAATTGTTTGACGCCTCCTCATCTGCAGGCCGGATACCATTATATTGGTCAAAATATTTCCAAAACTTTAGCACAATCATGTTAGTACCTCTTTTTCTCAAAAAGTCTTGCTACGCACAAAATTTTCTACACTTTTATTTACCAATTTAAAATTAGGCTACTCGTGTATAATGAATGTATAAATATATACAGCATTTAAAGGCCCTACGCCAAATTATGTTTTAAAGTAGAAACACACACACATTGACAGTAGGACTTTTAATTATTAGAAGTTTCTTTGGATTTTTCTATTTCTTTCTTTAAAATAAATTGTACATTAACTAATATATTTTATTTACTCGTTTATTCTGTCTTTTCTCTTACACTCAGCCTTGTGTATTCCAAACAAAAATGCTACAATTGTTCAAATTAATTACATAGATTTTATCGACCACTTATCAAAAATTCAAAATAAAATTGTCATATTGAATTGTAAATATTATCAAATCATTGTTGATAATTATAAAAGAAGATACTGTTAAATATATGAAAATCAAATTGCTAAGCTAAATTAAAAGTATTCTTTTTTTTTTTTTCTTAAGATTAATAAGAAAAAAAAATCAAAAAGTTTTTTTTTTTTTAAACAATATATTGCTTTGGCTTTAAACAATTATTGCTTTAAATTATTATAAAATATATTAGATGTTTAAATTTAATTTAATTTTTTTAATTTAAAACGTTCTCTGTATTTTAGAAGCACTGATGTTCAAAAATGGTGCATAATCACAAATTAAATCAAATCTTCACTAGATTTTGTAGATTAAATAAATGAAAAATGATAATATAGTAATTTTTAAAAATCATAAATAATAAAATAATTTGGGTTTTTTTTTGGTCCTAAAATAAAAAAGTAATTCTTCTCCTTTACAATGTTTTGTGTTATTTAAAAAAAAAAAAAAATTAAATAATTATTATTAAGACCTCATTAAAAGGAGAAAATATAAAATTCCAAAATCTTGTGGAAAACCATTTTATTTGTTTTTTTTATATACATACTTTTGTTTTTATTAATGGTTTTTTAAAGTAACTTTATGAATGTATAATTTAATTTTTGAAAGTTTATAGCTTGCTTTACTTTAAGGGTATAAACTGATAGAAGCAATTTTCTTTATTCCAGTTTATTTGAAATAAAACAGTATATTAGCTGGCAAATTAAAATCTAATATTGATTTAATCTGCTCACCAAAATAATTTTTAAAGAACTATTTAATTTTTTTTTGCAAAGCCAGGTTAATGGACTGTGCTAAGAATTTGCCTTAGGTAAAAATTGATATGAAAATAAGAGTGAATACGGAAGGTTTTCAGGAAGGGGATTTATTGAGATGAGTAAATCCATCATCGGTGGTGAATCTATCCATTCCAGGATCAGAACGACATGTTAGGTTGTATCTGATAAAACTGAATTAGATTAAGAGAACCATTTACAACTTAACTTCCCCTGATAATGTTGTATTAAGTCTGTTGAGCAGGACTTGCCAGAGAGCGATAGCAATTTATTTGTGCTTCAAAGGAAGCAGCTTTATGGTGTACTACACTTATACTTAAACTGGCTAATTTATTGAATAAAAAATAAATCTATGGATGAATAACCATTTACTGAGGGTCCTTATACTTATAGACAAGCAATTAGAGAGAAAAAGATAAAAATGTGATAATTTTGGACAAGTTTGTCTGAGATTTAATCAAAGTTCACTCACCAACAACAATTGACACTTCTTTAGATCGTTACTCCCCTTATAAAAGAAACAGAAAGGAGTTACAATCTAAAGAAGGTGCGTGGAATATTTTTCTTTAGACTATTACTCCCCTTATAAAAACAGAAGTGAGTGTCCTTTGTCCCAAGTGCATTGGACTAAACATCCCTTCGTCTTAGCAGTTCTTTAGTCAAAGTCATTTAAATTCTAAAAAAACATAATGGAGTAGCGACCTAAAGAAGTACCCAATACTCTGGGTCTAAATCTCAGAGAAATGAGTTGAGTTTCACACTTAAGTGTGCTGATCTATATGGCCGGAAATGTCCGTTTGCATCTGTCAAACATGTTGGTGAGGATGAGATTCAAATTAATTAATTAATTTTGAGGTAAAGTACTAAAGACTAAACTAATAACTTAAGTTTAAATCTCGGAGAAATTAGTCATAATTTTTCTATCAATAAGTACATGAAACAACCAATATTTTTTTAAATTTTGTTTAATTCAACTTGCCTATTAAAAATTATACACACTGAAAATACTTTAACTGAATTAAATAGAATTATTTGTACATTATTACTATATTATTTTGGTGAGTTAATTCTATAATCATAAAAGAACATTTCAAGGTGTGGTTTGGCACAATATTTTAAGAGGATTTGGGCTATTGCTTTTTTAGTATTTATGTTGAGCTTTCTGTGTTTTATGTTCTTTAATGTGGGGAAAAAATTAATAATGAGGAAGAGCTGTGTGACAATTAGAGTATCATATTCTCTTAGATTGTTGACTTCATCTGAATTCTATACAAAATATTGCCAAACCACACCATATGAACCACCCTAAAAGCTTACATTTTCCGTGTGAGCTAACGTGTAGACTCAGATAAAATACTTAGTTATTTAAAATATTTTATAAATCAACAGTTATAAAAAAATATAGATAAAATACAATAATTCAAACCATAATTTGAAATAAGGGTCTCAGTTTCTACAACCAACATTATTTTTTATTAAATCATATTATTCCTCATTTCTTTAAATTTTTATTTAAAAGAACTGAATCAATATAATAATATTGTATGGAAAAAAGATCAATTATATGTTGTACTTTACGGACGTATTGTTAATATATTTAACCAAAAAGTAAGTTATGATTATAATAAATTATATGAAAAAGTCCTTTCTAATAAATAGTAAAACCAAAATAATTCTTCACTATCATCAAAATCTGTATAAACGCAGAAAATAAATGTAAATAGAATAAAAATAAAAACAATTTATGTTAAATTTATTTTGAATTGAAATGTTCCAATTAAAATTAATAATAAAAATTTCCAACACACGTGAGCATTGTTAGACAAGTAATTTCAAAATGCTAAAATTCATATTTGTTATTTAATTGTTCGTGTTGTAACTTTAGGAAAATAATTTAGATATAATTTATAGCAAGCGAAAATAAATGTTTGTTATAATATTTCTTATTATTTTGAATAATCAAATAATTGATATTTTGAATAATAAAAAATTGATATTCTTTGAATAAGTGCATTAACTCCAAAAGAATATGCATGGATATGTCCATCCTCCACAATTTTTTTTGAATTGCCTTATTTATGTCCACCTCCAATAATTTGTTTTCATAGTAAAATATTGACCAAGTTGAAGGTGGCATTTTGGAAACAGGGTTATAATATGACCACATTTATTAGATGTATAAATCATCCTATGAAAATTCCCTAATCTATTATCCAATTTTTTTACATTCTGCCTGAAAATTATAATAGTACTCCTTAGTATATCCATGATATCATTATCTTTTACTTAAAACATACTAATAAAAACAGTTTTATTTTTACAAAATCAGTATCAATTTGAATAGTAACAATCTTGTAAAAAAAAAAAACATTTCTGTGCAAGTCCTTGTTTAATAAAACTAAAAAATCTATAAAATGTTTCAATTCTGTCTTCTTTAATAATTATTCTTTAAAGGAATAGTTATAGAGCCCAGATTTTCAACAAAAAATTGTCATCGGTATTAGAGAAAGCAGAAAGGAGATGAAGGATTATAGCAGTGTGTTACACAGAGTAAAAGTGTTTTATCGCCCTCCGCTTGTAAACATTCCTATCCTGAGCGGCCGGTAAAGTTCCATATTAGAGCTCTTGGGCCGGTAATAATGAATGCTTTATCATTACTGGGCCGCTAAATAATTCGAGAAGCGGCCGCTTCCTGGCTGGGCCGCGGCGTGCAGGAAGCGCTAGTAGTTCTCACCGTCCGCTGATCAATTTGTTAACAATCAATATTTTTATAACTGCGGTTTGTTTTGGTAATGATTTAACCTTAATATGCATTTACTGTTTTTGAAGATTGTGGCAAAATAGTTTTGTGTAGTTAGTTTACATGTGGTGAGCGATAAAATAGTGCACGCACCACAAGCAGTAAGCGCTATTAGAGGCCTCGGGCGTCAAACGCACTGGTGCTTTCAAACTTCGCCCTCGGCCTATAATAACGCCATTACTGCTCTAGGTACGTAAATAG
>KZ651832.1:0-15029 GCA_001010745.2 Gerris buenoi
AGTTTGTTGGCCAGAATTTTCGGAGTTCATTTAGGAGTCAAATTTTTACAATTTAGGGTCAAAAATAGCATAAGAACCTTTTGAATGAAAATATGATAAAAGTGTATATAACAACAATTAATGTACTCTTAAAGAGCTTTCCAACGACATGCATCTTGAAAGGAAAATACTATTTTGATTTTTTTACCCCGTACCCCTGTGTACCATTTTTTTTTCCACTCATGCAAATTCTAAATCAAAATTTTCCTATATTATCATAAGCCAAAAATACGCAGATTTTTTTGAAAATTCTCTCATTAAGTCATGGTGCTTCTTGAATAGACTTTTTATTTATTTATTTATTTATTTATTTATCTTGGAAGGCACCGTTTATGGAAATTAAGTTATTGACGATTTGTTACATAACATATATGTATAAAGATATTCATACATGTTAATTTTATATTTTATTCTTACATTTAGTCTGAAGATGAGTAATTTTTAAAGGATTTGTAGATAATTTCGCGTATTTATAATATAATTAATAAAACATATATAGTCTTATGTTGTATATCCAAAAGAAAATTATATATGATATTTTCCTTGTGAGAAATCAAATAGGAAGAAGGAAGGAGAGAGGAAGTAAAAAATATGTTTGTTGAAAAAACAGGTTGAGTTGTTAAGGGTCTGTAGGGGGTAGGGTTCTTTACAGGCAACAGACAAGAGGGAATATCTCCCTTCCTTAGTCACGGCCCTCGCCCTTAGACATCTTTTCCTGTAGACTTTTACATCTCTTCCTTTTTCCCTTACTATAAAACATACCAGATGTATATAATAAGCAGAATAAGAGAGAAAAATAAAGCAAAGTATAATAAATCATCAAACTTGTATAAGTTGGGCTAGTGGTTAGAACTGTGCATTTCAGCCTGTGAGGAATTTTTGGTTAGGGTTTGGAATTCTTACATACAGACAACATACTTTGAGGATGTCCTTTGATGATGTGTTAACCTTATCGGTTAAAGAGGTGTTACCATCAATACATGCTGGATATTATAGGAATCACTGTTAGAAATATCTGGGGGCACGGCAGTGCCTCCGCCAAGTCGAGCACGACCGTAAAATCCTTTACTGGAATCAACTCACGGCAATTTGGACCCCCCTTTAATGTCCCATTAAAGATACTTAGATGTATAAAACTAATTTTAATCTAAAGTTCATGACAAAATTAACCAAAAACCAAAAATAAAAATTTCACTCAACTGCCCATGGTAATTCATAAGATATATGAGCCTAAAGTTTTGTTATTTCGTCATTCACTGACTGACTGACTCTCTCATCATAATTCTAAAGCACTTCTAACAATCCTAGAAACTTGAAATTTAGTATATAGGTAAAAAAAAATCTAGTTCTTTGTCCCTTTTAGGGCTAGAATGGAAAAACCGCCTATTCAAAATATTGTAAAAAATTAAAAATTGTAAACAGCGCCACTTTTAATTTTTTAATAAATAGAGTCAGAAAATGTTTTTAAATTTAAACGTGCATAGTGATTTGGAAAAGAGAATAGAGAGAGTGTACATGCACTGGATAAATTAGACCTAGTAGAACTTACTCGGACTTGATCGGGAGACTTGGCTAAACCTATGATCTCGCAACTTTTCACGCGAGACTTGGCTTATTTTTTTACTCTAGCGTTTTTTGGTGTAAATATCATTTGGAGTGGGGAATTTGATTTGAAATTCATAGTTAGGGGAATTAAACACTATAATTTTTGTTTTATAGTTTTTTAAGCCATATTGATTTCGATTTCGTTCATCTACAAAATAATCTTACTTTATGATGTGAGTCCAACTGATTTCTTTTTTTTTCGCAAATTTGAAATCCAATAAAAAACTGTACAGTTCAATATGAAAAGACTGCGTGGAATTGCTTTGTAGAATCACGTGATAAAGCCCAAAGGTTATTAAAACTAGAGCCTGGTTATCACGCGAACCTCTGCTCTCTCCCTCCGAGTCTCATGTGGAGGTGGAATTTAATTAAACCAGACTCGTATGTAGATAATGACCACTTGAATCAACTTATATGTGATATAAACCAATAAAACACTCGCAAATACTGATTTCACTACAGATTTTTACTTATTCCAGTTTTTATTTCAAACATTTTAACAATTCAGATTATTTTTTTTAATGCTTTATCTATTTAGGTAATTGTGTATGCGTCATAAATTGTTTGCAACGAATACATTTTAATTTGTAGCATACATTTTTTTTTATTGGCGATTAAGAATTGGTGGTTAATCATTTTTCCTATAATATTCATGGCTAATGTCAATACATACCAAAAAGATTTTATATAATGAAGTTAGTTTTAATCTAGAAAAAAACTAACGAAAGAAATAAATAAATTCGTAAATAAATAAGTTTTATTAAATAATCAATGTATAATAGGTAGTGAAAAAAAAACTTGAAAAACTATTCAAAATAAAATCATAAAGCATAAAATTGTCTTCTATCCGAAATTCTTGCATTAAACGACTAATTTCAAAGGAAAATACAGAAGAAAACTACAAAAGTTAAATAAAGAAACAAAAAACAATGGTTCTAATCAACATTCTAATACTACTTCGAGCTATAAATTAATTACTCGATATTATACTTACTTGATTTCGGTCACACGTACACAATATGGCCCCTGCCTTGGTTAGACTGGCCTTTAACAAGCGTTGAAGACTGTGCGACGTAGTTTTAGTTTCATGCTCCCATGCCCTGCGTGAACTTCGAGACGCAGCTTTAATTTTCATATTATATTAAGAGCTGTGGTTATATTTAGATCCTTATAAGGGTATTAAGATAAAAACTTAAACAGTTTTTTGATCCGATCTCAAAAAACTATTTTATTTTTTATTCTTATCGATAACCGTTTTAAGCAATGACACAAAAATTTGTGTCTACAGCTTTATTCCGAGCTTGAAATTTTAAACACTATGTGTAAGTCTTTATAAAATTTCAGAGGTATTTCAAATATATATAATAATATATATCGTCAATGTACAACACACGTAGATCCTAAGCTACTTAAAATTTATAAATAAAAACCTGATTTTAATCATTTCAAGAGAAAAATCCATGAATGTTAAGTTTGTCTTATATTACGGGGAGCTTCTATTAGTACATACGGTTCTGCTGTATGAAAGTAATAAGTAAGTGAAGTTTTAAATCAGAATTTCTTTAAGCCACTTATATATTCTAGACAGAAGTGGTCATTATGTGCATACGAGTCTGTTTTAATTAAATTTCTATTCTTTACAACACTTTCTTTGGGGGGGGGGGGTGAAGCAGAGCTTTGCGTGATACCCGGCTTTAGTTTTTAATAACATTTCCATTTATCTCGTGATTATACAGAGCTAATTCACGCATACTTCTATATTGATATTTCAACGTTTGTTATTTTTAGAGTATGTTACTTCTATACATACTTCAGTTATACAAATTATGAGCCCCGCATATAGCTTGCATGTGTGGGTTTATTCCTTATTTATATGAAACGAAACTTAATTAGTTTCGTAACTAAATAGAAACTTGTTTACCTAAAAATATAATTGGGTAAACTATTAAAAAAGAAGTGAGCATCTTTTACCAGATGCAATGTAGATAACTACAAGTATTGTATTGCATACGTACCACTTTACGTACAAATTATTATTTTAACCAAATAATAAAAAAAGGAATAAACGCTTACCTTGATTGAAGGGAAAGTCTTAAACCACGCTGGTACGCAGGTTCGTTGATGAAGGTGGGGTCCTCGGTGTCATCTGTTACCACTTTTGGAAATATTGATTAATCCGCATCTTAAAAAAACAAAACAAAGGAGGACATATTTTTACAAAATAGTTCTAGAAGAGCTTCTAAGAGTAAATTCAAGTTAGCGTAAATTCTGATTACGTAAGATCTTTGGTGGCGTGAATGACAACGGAGAGTGGAGAATTAGAACAAATGCAGAGCTCCGGACTCTTTATGATGAACAAGATCTTATCACAGAAATTAAAAAATATAGACTTCGATGGTTGGGGCATGTAGAACGTATGGATGAGGAAAACTCGGTAAAAAGTATATAAAGGAAGACCTAAAGGGAGGAGAAACAGAGGTAGACCAAGGAAGAGAGGGCTAGAAGATGAGGAGGACCTGCGGCACATGAGTCCGAGGGTGGCGGAGGAAATCCCGTGACTTCTGCCGTGAATGGGCAGAAGTCATTAAGGAGGCCCAGGCCCTTCAAGGGCTGTAGAGCCATGGAGTAGTAGTAGTATTAAATTCTGATAGAAGCTTTTTTAGTAGAAGTAGATTCTTGAAAAATAGTACATATATTATGTTATTAGGCTGTGAAGTGAGTTTTTTCTTTACCGCGGCAATTACATTTACTGTCTCACTTCGCTCGACAGGAAATATTGCCAAGGTAAAGAAGAAACACTTCACAGTTGTGTAGCATATGCTATTTTTTCCGAGGTAGCAGACAATGAAAAAACATTAAATATTAATCAATAATCAATATAATAATAACCAATATTAGTAACTTAAGATTTAAAAAAAAAGAAACCTTAAAAAGAGGTTACATTATAAGAAAAGATAAATAAAACGCACTGCCATCTAGCGGAATTCAATCGTCTTTTCACTAAGAAAGCTAATGCGGAAATTTTGATAACTTCTCGGAGTAAAGAAACATTTTTTTTCGTCCTAGGACGTAACATTTTTTTTCTTTACTGCCAGGAGAAATGAAAATATTTTTTAAGTCCACGTAATGAAAAAATTGATTTTAGCTTTGTTTTTTAGGCTCTAAAGTTACTATTTCACAGCCCACCACGGAAAAAAAATATTTATTTTAAGTTAATACCTTTACACGTTTATGAAAAAAACGTTTGGGCTACTTTTTTGGAGAGGGAGAATTTAAATCTATATATGGGCATTAATACTTATATCTTTATAAGGACATCTAGTTTCAGTTCTATTGCTTCATCGCTCTATTCCTATACATTCATAATCGACTCTGATGAATAATCAGTGATGATTTGGCTTTATAAAGGCCAAAAACTGGTTAAAAAAGTGTAGAGGCAGTTTTATGTGAATCCATTTTGATGACCTTACCGCTCTGTTTCCTGAAATATATAATAAATTTCGTTTGAATTATTAACTTATAAAAATCTCTAAATAAAATGCTAGTGTTATCATAAGTACTTGATTCTCATGTATAATGCGTGTATGAAAACGTGAAAATATAATCCTAACAAAACTTTTTTCTTACCTTATTTGACAAAAACTGTTGACCAGAAGGATCCTTTGATGACTTATGTGAGTTAGCAATAAACTTTCAAAAAATCTTAACGAAATTATATTATTAATTTCTGCTCTTAAAATTAGTTTTTATACCGTAAGTTTGTGGGACTTACTCATGAGTCATGATTAAGTTGATCTCAAAGAGCATAACTTGATCAGTCAATAAAAAAAAAGCCATTAGCTAATGTTTAATTTAAACCGGTTGCTATATCATTAATGACATCTGATATTTATCCTATAACTGCAGGGGTACCCCAAGGTAGCATCCTCGCTCCTTTCTTATACATTGTTTTCACCCACGATATTCCTCAACACCCATCCACCATCCTTGCTTCCTTTGCAGACGATAAATGCATCCTCTCCACACATAAAAATTCTCGTACAGCGTCTGATATCGTTCAAGAACACCTAAATCTTCTCGAAATTTGGCTAAAAAAATGGCGCATAAAAATCAACGAAAGTAAAAGTGTCCATGTGACTTTTTCATTAAGACATGGAAACTGCGAACCTCTTTTCCTCAACCAAATCCTTATCCCACATTCTAGTACTGTCCGCTACCTTGGGATATACCTTGATCGTCGACTTACATGGGCACATCACACAGCAACAATACGCAAACGCATCCACACAAGATATAAACTACTACAGAGACTCCTCAACAAAAAATCAAAACTCAACACACATAACAAAGTACTCATATACAACACAATAATCAAACCCGCATGGACATATGGCATCGAATTATGGGGCTGCACCAAACGTTCTAATTCCTACCGCATCCAATCCTTACAGTCCAAGATCCTCAGAACCATAGTAAATGCACCCTACTACGTCTCCAACCTAACCTTACACAACGACCTTAACATCCCATTCGTCCGAGACCTAGCCATTTCCCGCTACAGATCCTTTCACCAGTCAGTTTCCTTCCACACCAATCCCCTTATCCGAAATCTGTCATCCGAAACCATTCCTGATAACCCTCCCAGGCGCCTGAAGCGGCAATGGCCACGAGATCTAATATGATTAAGTTAATCACTAGTTAAATTAAAGAATGTTATGCAAAGTGAGTAAGCTCTGTCACTGGACATGAGTCTTATATCTGTCAATTTAATCAAGCTAATAACTATCAACTAACATTATTGCTTATAACATGTGAAACTGTAGTTGCAATATTCAATAAAAGTTAAAAAAAAAAAAAAAATAAACTGTTGTCATCAACCATTTTTTAAATGTATTAAATAATAATTAAATTAATTTTTACTTTTAAGAAAGCGCTTTTTTTCTTGTTAAGAGATAATTTGAAACAGTACAATGGATTTAGGAAGAGTCATTGAAACAGAGGGATGTTCTGTTAACCAAGAGAATTTCTTTAACTTCGTTAAAATAAGGATGGAGAAAATTAAAAAAAAAAAAAAAAACAGAATAAAAAAATACGAAGGGTTGTTTAACCCCTAAGAGATATTGTCTGCTGAAAATTGTCCTCTTTTTCATTCGGATCTGAAAGGGGTTCTTGCTGGGAGGAAAAGTGCTATGGAAAATGGAAAACAACACATTGTTAAAAGAACCAAGCAAGGACGTAAAGACAATAGAGAAATAAATGAAGCTCGCGAACCAGGCATGGCTAAAACTCGAAAAGGATTAAGGGGGTAATTAAACATGGTAGGATTAGAGAGGGAAGAAGAGCAAGCCCGACTCTTCGTGAGGCGAATAATCAAATAAACCAGACAGCTCTTGGAACAAAAGAATCTGCAGCAGGAAATTCAGTTTTAAATATAAAGTATGTAAAATTAAGTTTTTCAAACGTGATTTGGTTGTGTCACATACAACAATAAGGTAATATCTGATAATCAATATATGTAATAAAGTAATAACACCAGATGAACATACTCAAATTTAAAAATACATATTTTCAATTGGTCAACAATTAAAAATGCTCTCATATTATAACTATCCAATTTATTTTTGTTGAGTTCAGATTATTATTTATTAAAATATCTTCCTAAAAAGATTAATAGTTAAATCCCGTGCTGCAACAACATTTTTAATTGATTTAACTGGTAATTCTATTCTGATCTACTTTCTAGAGTGGTAAAGATGTGTAAAAATAGTACATTACGCTTAAAGTGTGGAAAGTAGCATTTTGCATAGCGATGCTACAGCGAGGTTAGTAAAACCACACGAGGAATGCAAAATGCCGTTTTCGCACGAGTTGCGTACCGTACTTTATCTACGATTGTTAGATTTTTAATAATAAATGCGGAAAAAAATAATAAACTTCCTGTATGTAAGCTCGTATTTCAGTATTTCTCTTTTGATAAGGATGACATCAATTCGTTAGTTGTATTTTGTGCCGAATTAATTATTTCGGAAGGCGTATTATTCTCCTCATATTCTTCATAATCACTTAAATCACTTATTGATTTTCACAAAAAAACTCTATACAAACAGTTACTTTTATTAAATAAACATCAAATTATTTATGTTAAATGTAAACAAACTCGCTAATCGTGTGTAAAGTTGATAATTCTAGAGTGGAAAAAAAGAGGAATTCTTCTTCTTTTCGTCACTAGAGTGGAAAAAAGAGGAATTGTTCAAAGCTAAGAGACACGCATGCGCAATTAATACAGGTGTGTAAAGAATCACTTTCTACGAATCTAAACAGAGATACAATGTTTATATTACGTATCAATCGTAGATAAATATAATTTTATTTCAATTTATGTTTCTTAACTCACCGCGCATTATAACAAATATGTGGGCAATGATTGGCTGGAATTAATTCCTAGGTCTTGCCCC
Organism: Gerris buenoi; assembly: GCA_001010745.2. Taxonomy (NCBI): domain Eukaryota; kingdom Metazoa; phylum Arthropoda; class Insecta; order Hemiptera; family Gerridae; genus Gerris; species Gerris buenoi. Next base: position 8,100 of record KZ651832.1, read on the forward strand.
CCACTAAAGGGGTACCTGTTTATCTTGCTTATCTTACTTGTAAAATTAATACAGCTCGAGTGATACACTAACTCCGTGTCTACCATTAGCTATATAATTGTATAAAACCTTCGACAGGTATTATTAGCCCTGTTGCGCCAAGGAGTTGGTTACTTCGAGCTTGAAATCCTAAACTTGAAAATTTTATTCGATTTGCAAAACTTTTTCTTTGTTAGGGTGATAGTAAAATGGAAACATTAATTAAATACCTTCCCGTGATAATAAGTAAGTAAGACGTAAATAATTTGATAAGGAGCCCAATTCGTATAAATGTTCCTCAGAAGCTGCACCCAATCTTTTGTGGAGATATTGGTGTCAGAGATAAGCAGTATGCTCTTTTGTCTAACATGATAAATTATTAAATTTATTTTTTTTTGACCGAGATTTTGAGACTTACTGATATTGAAATAATTATTTTTGACCGAAAAACTGATTGATTTCGCTTTTTGATGAAGCACTGAATTTCTTTTTATTTTAAAATTAATTAATTAATTAAGATTAATTCGGCTTGAGAGTGTAAGAAGGCAAAACCGTTAGCTCCTTTTTGGTTTTTTATGAATACTATAAATTTTCTTTTCTTGCAATGCTTTATAAAATTATTTTAAAGTGTTTTTACTTTATTTTCTTTTTTTTCCTACTTTTTGATTTTCCTCTCTCTCCGATTTCAAGCGAACAATTTAAAAAAAAAAAAAATGTGTAATACTATAATGCTAGAGATGAAGTAATATGAGACTTAATCAAGTAGGGGCTTAAGGGGAAAGAAGCAGAATGGCCTCTTAAAAATAATATTAGTTTTAAATTAACTGAAAATAATTAAAAAGAAATGTTTTTCTTGACTTTTTAAGCTTTTCATATCACCCCTCTTTCTCCTTGCCTTTTCCAAGAAAGTATGGCTTTAAGAGATTTTCAAAGCGAGAAAAACAATATGGCGGAGATGGAATTAATGGAGGGGGGACTATTTTAATTTCCTTTATTTTCTTAATTAACGCTTCATCTGGTATAAAGCGCTCTCTGATTTTAAATATTCTTTTTAAAAAAATAATAATTAGCATAATATAACCCTAATTCAAAGTTTTAATATAAAAAATGATGGTTAGTTTCACTGTGTTTTAGAAAAGTTAGTGATTCGTACTAACAGTATTTTCTAGTGGAAACTAAAAAAAATCGCAGAAACTTCGATACCATCGAAGTTTGCGAATGTTTTTAGTGGTGTTGAAAGTTGTGGTGGCAACAACTTTAAGGAACATTAAGAATGATATCATCATCCATGAAAACCTACCAGGTTTTTTTTACAATTTTATCAAAGAAAACTGGTAGGTTTTCTGCGATCTTCAGTTCTTGGTATTTCAATGCATATTCCTTCTAGAAGGATGTGTATAATGATGCTTACTCGAAGCAACTTGAACCTAAATTGGTTTGATTTTGGTTCTTCGTCGAGTTTTTTTTGTCAATCTTCAGTTTTCTTCGAGTTGTATATAGCTCCCAACATCCATATTTATCATTGCATTGGGAACGAACCTATTCTGTCAAAGTTCTATTGACATAGAAATAGGGGTTAGGTATTTTAAATTAAATATTTTGTTTTTCTATTTTGAGAATTATAATTACAAAATTAGATATATTTGCATAGACAGGTTTAATTAGGTATGAAACATTTCAACCGTTCTTATCTATGATTCAGTATCTGTATCCTTTGGTTTAAAAAATTGAAAAAATTACCTTAATGGGATTATGCTTCAAGGAGTTTGAGTTCTTTGAATTTTAGTTAAATTAGACATAATGTCCCTTTGTCCCTTGCTATCTCTTTATTATTCATAGCGGTGATAGCAGGTAAAAAAAAGACAAATCGATGATCCTTGGATGTTTCCCTCGGGCTTTAAGATACCGTCCAACAGTTAAATTAGCTAAAAGGTGAACCCTTTTTAAAAGTAAAGGGGGATGGGATTCACCAAGATCTCCAGCGTTCTGAAAAAAAGAGGGAAATGGATTTCCGCTAAAAAGAGATAGGATACACAAAAATATCTAACAGGAAAAAAGCTATACTCTAGTAGAGGGGGTATCTCTTTCAATTTATTTAATCCATGAGTCCCAATGTTAAGGGAAAAAGAGAGGCAGGCGGGGTTTCGGTAAAATATTACCTGGTTGAGGGTGAGGAGGGGTAGTAGAAGTTAGGTTAGGTTTATAAGTTAAAAAGCTATAATCAAATTTGCCTCACCAGGGACTGTGGAGATCAACGCGACTTGGAAGAATCAACAAGCTTTTAGCCGACTTTTCGACTTTTTTTCTCTCTGTTCTGGATCATTTCACGCGCGAGAAATAAACTCTTGCCTTCCCCCCTTCTCCTATTTCGCGCCAAAACTTTTTTTTTCGTTTGTCTTTCTTTTTGTTTAAACAAAACAATATTGACGAAATAACCGATACTTCTTTGTTTTCATGTTTGTTCCGGGTTCTTCCAACACATTTATCCCTCTGGCCATTTCAATCGACAAGCTATCATTCACATCTCTGTAACCATTTTAATAATTCAGTGTGTAAATTTTATGTTTTCATAAAATAACTAAATATTCAGTTTATGCCAGGATTTTTTACTTTTAAATAAAAAATAAATAAATTATTTCAGGCTTTAATAGATGTTTGCAATATTTTGTAAACTAATTCCTGGGTATTGTATTGTCGTCGGAAATACATACATAAACTGTGCTAGTTTCAGCTTTCTAATTTTCAGGAAAGGGGTCAAATTAAGTTTACAAGATTTAGAGAAAAAAAAATTACCTAATTAATTATTCATCAAATAACAGATTTTTGCTGATTTCTCATCAATTGTTATCAGAAATACTTAATCTGTGCAAGTATCAACTTTCTAGTTGTTGAAAAGGGGGTAAAATTAAGGTTACAAGATTTGGAGAAAAAATAAAGTTAAATATAAGCGTGTAGAAAGGCACATTATGAGCGATTAATGTTTGCCATAAAATATAAGTTATATGCACTTGCTGCGAATTGAGTGGTTTGCAATATGTTCAAGTAGTTTAGTAATTTGTCTGAAATTATATAAAATATATTAATTTTCTCATAAGGGTAATTTAGAGAAGGCGTATTTATGTTATCCTATTTTTGGAATTATTTTTTTGTCTCGAATTTGGTCCCGCATCCTCTTGAAATCTAACCCTGCAACTTCCATATTCAACTTATCACTTGGTTTATTGGGAGGTTTTCTTCCTTCCCTTATCTTTGTTAACCTAGTATTTTTGATAAAATAATTTATTAAAATCTTATCTCTGTCCCTCTGTTGAAGGGGTTAGTCTAACTTTTTGTACACGAAAAATGTCGATGTTTTTTGACNAGAACAATATTTTAAAGACTGTTTCCTTTTTTATATTATGAGAACAGTTGCACTAGAATTATACCTTAGTCCGATACATGGGTAGGTTCGGACAATATAAATGAAAAAAAAAAAAAAAAAAAAAAACAGTGTTATCCAACATAATTCTCCGCTTCTGTTCCTTTCTCAATCCATCCTTGTTTCTATGGTAATACCTTCTGGCCCAGAGAATACAACGTCCAACATTTTTTTTTTCAAACTTCCCCCTCCTCTAACAACCCGCCCACTTCAAAATTCAAAAAAGATAAAAAAAAAAAAATACCCCTTCTCTACCCCCATCCTACAAAAAAAAGGATTTCCATTTCAGACGGTCCGGGGTAGTGAAATGCAGTGGCTCCATTCATCATAACTCCATCCAGAAAACATCAATCACAAACGCTTCTTCAACATGTAAAATAGTTATTGGGTAGAGAAAGAGTGGTGGGGGAGGAGAGGGGGGGTGGGCGAAACAGAAAAAAATGTAAAAAATAAAAGACCTACCTAAAAAAAAAAAAATTATTGTTTCAAGTCAATGATTTCCCATCTCTTATTCTCTTTTGTTTTTCAAACTCTGCAGTTAAGCTTTTTAGGTATACATATATGCATTGCATATACTTATAGCTTAAAAATAAAAATACTAAATAAAAATGTTGCTCCTTTTAATATAATAAAATAAATAGATTGACAAGTAATCAAACAAAATATAGACGGAAGACAAGAATAAATTACATATTTTTAAAATGTACGTATATTTTAAATGTATATATTATTCTATTATCCATGTATTTTTTTAAATTTTATTTTGCTTATCAATATTTCTTTCTCCCTTTTAAAAATAAAAATCTAACGATATTTGGCGTTTTCCTTGGATAAATCTAGTTTCCGAGATATTGATGAAAATAAATCTGATTTGGTTCAAATTTAAATACGACTCTGTGTTGAACATTTTGCTTCCGAGCTTACCGAAGGTAACGGAAGCTGTGATCGTTCTGGAGAACGAAAAAATTTTAGGTGTCCGATTTCATAAATTCCAAGACAGAAATCCGTTTCAGACATCAGGGAACATTTTTGGTCCCGCGTCTGTCTGTCGGTCTGTCTGTCTGTCGGTCGGTCTGTCGCTCAATTTTGCGAACCACCATATCTTAAAAACTACTTGTCTAATTTTAATGAAATTTAGTTAGTAGGTTATAATTAGCCCATTGTTGGTCCCATATAAGTTTCAACTTTCTGCACTTGTTTCTTTATCTTCTACATACACACAAACATACATTTGTTTACAGCTATATCTTTAAAAGTAATCATTTGATTTTAATGAAATTTTCATGATTTGTCGAGAGTAGCCTACCGCGTTTAAAGCTACTTTCTAAGGATATAGATTTTTTTCCTGGAATACGGCTTACATTGTTAGATTCTTATTTAAATGGACTACATTTTAGATTTTTTTGATCAGAATGGTCGGAACGGTTTTTGAGAAATAAGAACTTTTTGGGAATCAGTACCCCTAAATTTAAAGCTAAAATTCTTCTTTTCTTGATTTTGCCTCGGGGTTTGATTTTTCTGGTCGATTTATTCAAAATCGTCCCAGTTGTTTAAGGTCCTCCTGTCTGCACAGACGACAGACAGACATTTTTTAAAAACCACATTTTTTGGACTCAGGGGACCTCAAAACGTGTAAATCCATTCAAATCTCTACTTCGAATTGTCGCGCCATCGCAATACTTTCTCTTTGGATGATAAAGTAAAAAAGAGTAAACCTAGTGAGTGGCTTGACCCTGTTTTTCCTCTTTTAANAAAATATATTAATGTTATATATTTTCAATGTTACTTGAAGAGAGAAAATAAGATATTTTTAATAAAATATCCTGTATCCAGGAATTACAGAGGCTAGAGGAAGACGGTAGGGATGAATCCTATTATATGTTGGAGTTCATTATTTTAATGGTTCGCAAAAAGTTAACGAAAAAAATAATACAGAAAATTTCTTCACTAACCTTTTTTAAAAAAAATCGGTCCGAGACATCTCAGACAACTTTCTCATATACGTAGATTGTGGTTTTGTCCCTTCGTTTGGTGTGGGTCGGTAAGGGTAAAAAATAAATTTTTAACAGATATTCATCTAAAACGGCTATATTTCGCCTCTCCGAATATTTACCGTCACGAATATGCCTCGGAGAGGCGAAATATAGCCGTTTTAGATGAATATCTGTTAAAAATTTATTTATTACCCTTACCGACCCACACCTCAACTAACTTCTTCATATACGAGTTCATAATATTACTTAGTCCAGTGTATTCATTTATTAGTTTTAGAGTTATCGTACATACATTTAATTATTTTACTAAGCATTATATCAAAATTTATTATTAAAATAATATTTTATTTTTAAAATAATTCCTCCTCGGCTGGGAATCGAGCTCGGCCTGGCCTTTCTCCTACCGCGTTTAAAGCTACTTTCTAAGGATATAGATTTTTTTCCTGGAATACGGCTTACATTGTTAGATTCTTATTTAAATGGACTACATTTTAGATTTTTTTGATCAGAATGGTCGGAACGGTTTTTGAGAAATAAGAACTTTTTGGGAATCAGTACCCCTAAATTTAAAGCTAAAATTCTTCTTTTCTTGATTTTGCCTCGGGGTTTGATTTTTCTGGTCGATTTATTCAAAATCGTCCCAGTTGTTTAAGGTCCTCCTGTCTGCACAGACGACAGACAGACATTTTTTAAAAACCACATTTTTTGGACTCAGGGGACCTCAAAACGTGTAAATCCATTCAAATCTCTACTTCGAATTGTCGCGCCATCGCAATACTTTCTCTTTGTATGATAAAGTAAAAAAGAGTAAACCTAGTGAGTGGCTTGACCCTGTTTTTCCTCTTTTAAACTCTGTCTTTTTAGGTATACATATATGCATTGCATATACTTATAGCTTAAAAATAAAAATACTAAATAAAAATGTTGCTCTTTTTAATATAATAAAATAAATAGTTTGATTGACAAGTAATCAAACAAAATATAGACGGAAGACAAGAATAAATTACATATTTTTAAAATGTACGTATATTTTAAATGTATATATTATTCTATTATCCATGTATTTTTTTAAATTTTATTTTGCTTATCAATATTTCTTTCTCCCTTTTAAAAATAAAAATCTAACGATATTTGGCGTTTTCCTTGGATAAATCTAGTTTCCGAGATATTGATGAAAATAAATCTGATTTGGTTCAAATTTAAATACGACTCTGTGTTGAACATTTTGCTTCCGAGCTTACCGAAGGTAACGGAAGCTGTGATCGTTCTGGAGAACGAAAAAATTTTAGGTGTCCGATTTCATAAATTCCAAGACAGAAATCCGTTTCAGACATCAGGGAACATTTTTGGTCCCGTGTCTGTCTGTCGGTCTGTCGGTCTGTCTGTCTGTCGGTCGGTCTGTCGGTCGGTCTGTCGCTCAATTTTGCGAACCACCATATCTTAAAAACTACTTGTCTGATTTTAATGAAATTTTGTAAGTAGGTCATAATTAGCCCATTG